>JAGFNQ010006821.1:0-141175 GCA_024364735.1 Boesenbergia rotunda | reverse complement strand
GTGGAAATTAAGAGGATAAATCGGATAAATAAAACAATATAATTAGGTTGTTTAATTTATTGGAGGAGAAGTTTTAATATATATATATATATATATATATATATATATTTGATTAAAGTTTATATATTTGATTAAAGTTTGACCTAGGTTTTAATCGACCAAAACCATTTGTTCTCCCCGCGTGCCCTAGCCGACGCCCACAACCCGATCTCTCCTTTCTCCCTTCTCCTCCATCTCATTCCCTGCGCGTGCCCTAGCAAACCATTGCGCCGACCCTTTCTCCTCGCTCGACGACACCGACGTCGTTTCCCTCAGCGAGCGGCCGACGACAAGCTCTCTGCTCCACGCGAGGCCGACGATGCCATCACTAGGCATCTACTCCGCCCCGGTCTACTCATCGGATCGAGGGCATACAGTTGGAATCGGGAGGAGAGGACCGCGGGGTGAACCGCGGATTCTGTTGCCTCCTACGAGAAAACTCCCAGTGAGGGGTCGTCGCCGGAGTTAGCCAACGAAGCTACGACCTCCGGCCACCCATGGAGGTAAGCCCGAATCCGTCAAGTCTTGACTCGTCTCCTGGGATTGATTTCGATATGGTGTTTTGATTTCATTGTTGCTTTGATTAGGAATCGCTATGACCCTCTCCCAGCTGAGATTGGGATTTCAACCCCCTTGGAACAGAGCTAGGGTTCACAGGAGGAGTCGATGTTGCCGTGGGTTAGCTCTGGAGTTGCTGAGCGAATTGGTTGTGTTTGGATTGGCAGTGGTCACGCGAGCTTCACTGCTTGGTGGAGCTATTTTCCGCTTGCTGTGAAGAGTGGCAGTTGGAGCTGAATTAGAGGTAATGTGTTTGAATTGGTTTTGATGATCTGTGTTATGGGTTTTTGTTCTTGAGCTGTTCAAAAAAGGGTTTCTGTTTGTATTGAGAATGCTGATTCAATCTAATGTTATGGGTAATTCATCTTGGAATTGGTTGTGGATTGATTTGTTCCTGATCTGTTTTGGAACTAATTGGTGGGCTAAGCTTAGATGAAACTATTGTGGTTTGTTTTAGATCAGAGGTAAGGGTTGTGCTTTGATTTGCTGTGCATGGACGAGCTTGTTGTTGGATTAGGTTATATCAGCATAGATGAATAAGTTATGGATTGAAGTGCCAATCTTAATTGCAATCCAGGATTGGAATCATGTCTGTTTTTAAGGGATTTCAGTTGGTAGTTGCCCTCGGTCTTGGTTCTGTTTTAGAGATTAAATCTAGTTTGTGTATTTCCAATCGTGAATTATTCAGTTTGGGTTATTCTTAATGGTTGTTCTAATTGGGCTGATAATTGGTTAGGGATCAGTGAATGAGTGGGTACCTTGATCCCTTGGAAATAATGCTCTATTTCATTGTGTCGGGTTGGATGAATAGGTGTTAGTTCGTTCTATGTTTTTCGGGTTGTAGAACTGAAGTTGATTAAGGGAGTTGAAACAGTTGGCAGCACTTTGATTTGTGCTTGTCGTGAGTTTTGGAAGAGCCATTAATTAACTTACGGGTTAGGTTTTATTTGGAATTTAAACCCAATGAGTTAACTTGGTAAATTCAGATTCTCAAAACCTAATTGGAATCTAATCGGGATAATTTGGGATAATTAAATGAAATATGGATAAGTAGAACGATCCTAATTAATTGAGACTGTTTGTTTAGCTATAAATTACATAATATAGTAGCTAAACGTTATGCCTTTGACACAGGACATTGATTTGGATTTAGCATTGCTGATTTTTGGACAGGAGGTTCTCTATTGATACGGACTTCACTTACTTGGAGACGGGTACCCTTTGACTTATCTCTTTTGATATTGTCATGTGATTATGCATAGTCTGTTATAGATAGCAGTAAGATTATACGCTATCCCTGTTTAGTATGCCTGTTCTGGATACTTGTTGTTTATCCCTGAGTTATTATACTTGTTCTGGATACATGTGGTTTACCCTTGAGTTAGTATGTTGTAGTTCCATACAGTCTCAGGTATTGTCATAACTATATGTATGCTTAGAGATCGTGTTGTATCTCCTGCCTTTGACCTTGAGGGATTTGTAGTTTCCAGTCAGTATACCTTGTAGGTTACCTGTATTTCCTGTTATAGGATTTCAGATTGAGACTTAGTATACTGAGGACTTGGGGAGGGAGGTATGTGTATCTATCATACACCATCCTTGCATTGTTGCATGCCGGCGATCAGCGACTCCCTTGTGGTTGAGCCTAATCGTCTTCCGGCACATGATATGCACACACGGCCACTCATGGGTTAGTGGATACCGCTGGGTGTGTGCATTTGCTCTGTAGTGCTCCGCTCGTCCGCTCAGGGGTAGTGGTTTCGGAGCGTGGTAGCAAGCAGGGATCCCTTCTCTACCCATAGACCAGAGAAGATGAGAGAGATATCTCTCCCATATATACATGGGGCGGAGCGATAGCTCCACCAGCATCCTGTCCACTCGGTCACTCAGTAGCAGTGATGGCAGAGTGCGGACAGTGTCACAGCTCTACCCACTCGGCCGACACAGTATCGCCTGTCTCGGTGGCTTGACTGGAGTTAGGGGTGACCATGGCATTGCACCATGTGCATATTTTGCATCGTGCATTGTTTGCTGCACTTATTTGCTGCACTTGTTTGACATCGCATATACTGGAGACCTGTTATCTGTGATTATCTGTCTATTGATATTTTCTTGGTACTTATTACCCTCTTTACAGGTTAGATGGATTCAGGTATGTATCTACCTCAGTATGTTCAGTATTAGTCTATCCCTACTGTTGATATGAGACTGTATTAGCTGAACCCTTATTGTTGGTATAACTTTCTATGCATATCTATTGGGTATTCGCTGAGCTATGGACTCACCCCGTTGCCATACATTTTATTTCAGGTTGATGCCTGCCAGGAGATCCCTAGCAGCCAGTCCCCAGCTCCAGAGGAGCTCCGCTTGGTTTTATTTTATGTTGGTTGTGCTTATGGACCCTGTAGTATATACTTTGCTTCCGTTGCCCTGTTTTGAACATGTATTCATGTTTTATTCGATGGTGTTGTACTTTTGAGTCCTATGTTGGACTTCGCTTGGTTTTGGTTTTATTCCTGCCCCCTGGCAGCTCGGGTGAGTTCGTATTTTGGCTTTACGACGGTTATAGTTATATACCTGTTATTTCTGCATGGATTTGAGGCCTGAGGCCATTTAACTGCGTGGTTGTGATATATTTGTCTGTGTGTTTGTGTAAATTGTCCGCCGGACAGGGGAGGTGCTGTCCGATTTTATATTGGAACAGCGGCTCCTGGGTCTCGGGGCGTGACAATTTATTTTGGTATCAGAGCTCAGGTTGTCGGATACCTTGAGTGCTTTTGGATTTACGATGTTTATCTGATACCAATTTATTTTGGTATCAGAGCGTAGGTTTCGATGCCTACGTGTTTTCGGATTTTTCGGTGTTTATCTGATACCAATTTATTTTTGGTATCAAGCCCAGGATGTGGGATACCATCGATTCGTGATTTGTCGGAGTTAAATCTGATACCTACTCGGTAGGTGTCGGAGCTCGGGTTTGACGAGGTCTACCCGAGTATATTTCAGATTTTTCGGAGTCGCTTTTGCGATGTGATTTGTGCTCTGGGACTTGGCGGCAACGGGACATCTCCAGGCGGCAAGAGGTATATTTCTTTTGGACTTATCCTACTTTTAGTATTCACTATTAGAGTTAGGATTGGTTAGATTATCCCAGTTTGGTGGGATCTTATATTCATACTGGATGGATATATGTAGACTTGGTTTAGTTGGATTGACATGTAGTCAATCTATCTCATTCGTGATCGTTCATGTGAGCGAATAGTAACCTGTTGCGGATGAGATCTTGGAGTGGAGAATGTAAATTCTCTAGTGGCACCGATTGTTGAGTCGGAAAGCCAAGATCGAGTATGTTGACAAATTATTAGAGGTTAAGGAATTTGATTTTTTCCAGACCTTACTATATGTAATATGTGTTCTAGCTATTATTAGCTGAGCGAGAACTGGAGCTGCTTATCGTAGTTGGCTCAATCGGTATAGGATCGACTTATCCTAGTGTAAGGAATTTCAGACATTTGGGTTGCATATGCCTGGTTAGGTGACCTGGACGGCACGACTAGGGTTTCTGACCTACATGGATGTAGAAGGGTAGCATTAGCTATATGCTATCATCATTAGTAGAGGATTGATACAATCTGTTCCTTGGGGACTTTAACCAGGGATCACTTGTACTGGGTAGTTGACCTAGAAAGTACATGCTTATGGATGATTTAATCTAATACGGAAAAATATGGAGCTAGTTGCTTGACATTTATGGGTGTTCATGGTTAGATAATCTCGATGGTATATCCGGATGTACGACCCGTTATGGTGTTGAGAGGTGGATTGAGATTGATGAATCTCTATGTTATGTTTTGTTTTGAGGATTCTAGTAGTGGATATGGACCTGTCGGACTTGTAGCTTTATGATGGATCATTTAGTGGATATATGATCCTTCCGTGGTTGATTAATTGGAAGTGTGTTATTGATAGTAGCATATGACATGACATTTTGGCAGAACCTTTAACTATATGTTATCTTCTGACAGTTTATTGAAGGATATATATATATACAGATATATGACTTGTGATGTTTTGGAGGATGTTATCGACTTGGGGATACCTGGGTGATATTTATGAATTTGAACGTTTTACGTTCGAGGATCGGAGTATAGACTTGATGTCAGTGATCTTAGGATTGAGTGCCCTGGATAGTTGTGATGACTAAATGGTTACCCGACTGGATCTAGTTATTGGATTATAACCTATGGATTGATAACTCCAATTGATTCATAGCAGTGTAACCATAGGGTATCAGATGAAGTGGTTACTCATGATGAGTACAGACATGTTTAGCTGCTAATGTTTACCGTATAAGGAATGGTGAAATTTGGGGACCAAATTTTTATTAGTGGGGGAGAATGTAAAATACGGCAAGTAATTCTAAAATTTAAATCAAGAAATAATCTTGTAGAATACGATGTAAAATCCCTCAGACATTTTTCTGAAACCTTGGTGGAAATTACGAGGATAAATCGGATAAATAAAACAATATAATTAGGTTGTTTAATTTATTGGAGGAGAAGTTTAATATATATATATATATATATATATATATATATATATATTTGATTAAAGTTTATATATTTGATTAAAGTTTGACCTAGGTTTTAATCGACCAAAACCATTTGTTCTCCCCGCGTGCCCTAGCCTACGCCCACAACCCGATCTCTCCTTTCTCCCTTCTCCTCCATCTCATTCCCTGCGCGTGCCCTAGCAAACCATTGTGCCGACCCTTTCTCCTCGCTCGACGACACCGACGTCGTTTCCCTCAGCGAGCGGCCGACGACAAGCTCTCTGCTCCACGCGAGGCCGACGATGCCATCACTAGGCATCTACTCCGCCCCGTCTACTCATCGGATCGAGGGCATACAGTTGGAATCGGGAGGAGAGACCGCGGGGTGAACCGCGGATTCTGTTGCCTCCTACGAGAAACTCCCAGTGAGGGGTCGTCGCCGGAGTTAGCCAACGAAGCTACGACCTCCGGCCACCATGGAGGTAAGCCCGAATCCGTCAAGTCTTGACTCGTCTCCTGGGATTGATTTCGATATGGTGTTTTGATTTCATTGTTGCTTTGATTAGGAATCGCTATGACCCTCTCCAGCTGAGATTGGGATTTCAACCCCCTTGGAACAGAGCTAGGGTTCACAGGAGGAGTCGATGTTGCCGTGGGTTAGCTCTGGAGTTGCTGAGCGAATTGGTTGTGTTTGGATTGGCAGTGGTCACGCGAGCTTCACTGCTTGGTGGAGCTGTTTTCCGCTTGCTGTGAAGAGTGGCAGTTGGAGCTGAATTAGAGGTAATGTGTTTGAATTGGTTTTGATGATCTGTGTTATGGGTTTTGTTCTTGAGCTGTTCAAAAAGGGTTTCTGTTTGTATTGAGAATGCTGATTCAATCTAATGTTATGGGTAATTCATCTTGGAATTGGTTGTGGATTGATTTGTTCCTGATCTGTTTTGGAACTAATTGGTGGGCTAAGCTTAGATGAAACTATTGTGGTTTGTTTTAGATCAGAGGTAAGGGTTGTGCTTTTGATTTGCTGTGCATGGACGAGCTTGTTGTTGGATTAGGTTATATCAGCATAGATGAATAAGTTATGGATTGAAGTGCCAATCTTAATTGCAATCCAGGATTGGAATCATGTCTGTTTTTAAGGGATTTCAGTTGGTAGTTGCCCTCGGTCTTGGTTCTGTTTTAGAGATTAAATCCAGTTTGTGTATTTCCAATCGTGAATTATTCAGTTTGGGTTATTCTTAATGGTTGTTCTAATTGGGCTGATAATTGGTTAGGGATCAGTGAATGAGTGGGTACCTTGATCCCTTGGAAATAATGCTCTATTTCATTGTGTCGGGTTGGATGAATAGGTGTTAGTTCGTTCTATGTTTTTCGGGTTGTAGAACTGAAGTTGATTAAGGGAGTTGAAACAGTTGGCAGCACTTTGATTTGTGCTTGTCGTGAGTTTTGGAAGAGCCATTAATTAACTTACGGGTTAGGTTTTATTTGGAATTTAAACCCAATGAGTTAACTTGGTAAATTCAGATTCTCAAAACCTAATTGGAATCTAATCGGGATAATTTGGGATAATTAAATGAAATATGGATAAGTAGAACGATCCTAATTAATTGAGACTGTTTGTTTAGCTATAAATTACATAATATAGTAGCTAAACGTTATGCCTTTGACACAGGACATTGATTTGGATTTAGCATTGCTGATTTTTGGACAGGAGGTTCTCTATTGATACGGACTTCACTTACTTGGAGGCGGGTACCCTTTGACTTATCTCTTTTGATATTGTCATGTGATTATGCATAGTCTGTTATAGATAGCAGTAAGATTATACGCTATCCCTGTTTAGTATGCCTGTTCTGGATACTTGTTGTTTATCCCTGAGTTATTATACTTGTTCTGGATACATGTGGTTTACCCTTGAGTTAGTATGTTGTAGTTCCATACAGTCTCAGGTATTGTCATAACTATATGTATGCTTAGAGATCGTGTTGTATCTCCTGCCTTTGACCTTGAGGGATTTGTAGTTTCCAGTCAGTATACCTTGTAGGTTACCTGTATTTCCTGTTATAGGATTTCAGATTGAGACTTAGTATACTGAGGACTTGGGGAGGGAGGTATGTGTATCTATCATACACCATCCTTGCATTGTTGCATGCCGGCGATCAGCGACTCCCTTGTGGTTGAGCCTAATCGTCTTCCGGCACATGATATGCACACACGGCCACTCATGGGTTAGTGGATACCGCTGGGTGTGTGCATTTGCTCTGTAGTGCTCCGCTCGTCCGCTCAGGGGTAGTGGTTTCGGAGCGTGGTAGCAAGCAGGGATCCCTTCTCTACCCATAGACCAGAGAAGATGAGAGAGATATCTCCCCCATATATACATGGGGCGGAGCGATAGCTCCACCAGCATCCTGTCCACTCGGTCACTCAGTAGCAGTGATGGCAGAGTGCGGACAGTGTCACAGCTCTACCCACTCGGCCGACACAGTATCGCCTGTCTCGGTGGCTTGACTGGAGTTAGGGGGTGACCATGGCATTGCACCATGTGCATATTTTGCATCGTGCATTGTTTGCTGCACTTATTTGCTGCACTTGTTTGACATCGCATATACTGGAGACCTGTTATCTGTGATTATCTGTCTATTGATATTTTCTTGGTACTTATTACCCTCTTTACAGGTTAGATGGATTCAGGTATGTATCTACCTCAGTATGTTCAGTATTAGTCTATCCCTACTGTTGATATGAGACTGTATTAGCTGAACCCTTATTGTTGGTATAACTTTCTATGCATATCTATTGGGTATTCGCTGAGCTATGGACTCACCCCGTTGCCATACATTTTATTTCAGGTTGATGCCTGCCAGGAGATCCCTAGCAGCCAGTCCCCAGCTCCAGAGGAGCTCCGCTTGGTTTTATTTTATGTTGGTTGTGCTTATGGACCCTGTAGTATATACTTTGCTTCCGTTGCCCTGTTTTGAACATGTATTCATGTTTTATTCGATGGTGTTGTACTTTTGAGTCCTATGTTGGACTTCGCTTGGTTTTGGTTTTATTCCTGCCCCCTGGCAGCTCGGGTGAGTTCGTATTTTGGCTTTACGACGGTTATAGTTATATACCTGTTATTTCTGCATGGATTTGAGGCCTGAGGCCATTTAACTGCGTGGTTGTGATATATTTGTCTGTGTGTTTGTGTAAATTGTCCGCCGGACAGGGGAGGTGCTGTCCGATTTTATATTGGAACAGCGGCTCCTGGGTCTCGGGGCGTGACAGCTTTAACCTTATTCTTGGACTTCTTAAGCATACTAGTTAAACATGCAATTGCTCTATAACACTTTTCAAGTTCGGGAGAAGTTACCTCTTCATCATCCGAAGATGATGAAGCCGCGTTTGAGGAACTCGAAGATTCATCACTGCTCTCCTCTCCAAGAGCCATGAGTGCCACATGCCTAGTGCTCTTCTCCTCCTTCTCTTCATCGGATGAGCTTGAGGATGACTCATCCCAAGTGGCCTTCAAGACCTTCTTCTTCTTCTTGAATTTCTCTTCTTTCTTTTTGGATTTCTCCTTCTTCTTCTTTAGTTTCGGGCATTCATTCTTGAAGTGCCCTTTCCTACCACACTCAAAGCAAGATGCATTAGTTTTATCAAGTTTGGATTCACTAGAATTCCTCTACTCTTGAAGTGTCGACCCCTTCTCATCATTCTTCTCATAATGTTCGCCATTTCGGATGAAGAAGAGCCGCTGCCATCTTCTTCGGAATCGGACTCGGATTCGGAAGAGGATGAAGATGAAGAGACCTCCTTCTCCTTCTTCTTCTTGTTGATTCGGTCCCCTGCAACTAAGGCAATCCCCTTCTCCTTGGGGCCTTTGTTAGGCATTTCATGCAATTCCATCTCACAAAATAAATTATCTAACTTTACAATGGATAGATCCTTGGAAACTTTGTAGGTATCCACCATGGATGACCACAAAGCATTCCTTGGAAAGACTTTCAAGACATACCTCACAAGGTCGCGATTCTCGACCTTTTCATCAATCGAATGAAGCCCATTGAGGACTTCCTTGAACCGGCTATGGAGCTCACTTACCGTTTCATTCTCCTTCATGGAGAGATTTTGGAGTTGATTGAGGAACAAGTCCCTCTTTGCGATTCTTGAATCTCGGGTGCCCTCGTGAAGCTCAATGAGTTTGTTCCACAGGTCCTTTGCACTTGTGAAGGGACCAACCTTGATAAGTTGGTCTTTGTTCATGCCACATTGTAGAGTGACAATCGCCTTTGCGTCGGCTTCACTCTTTCGCGTTTGTTCGGCAGTCCACCTCCATGACTCAAGTTCTTTACCTTCATCATCCTTCGGAGGGGTGAATCCCTCCTTCACCGAGAACCAAGTGTGGATATCCATCTTCAAATAATATTCCATCTTTGATCTCCAATATTGAAAGTCGGCGCCATCAAAGAATGGAGGTCGGGTGGTGGAGAAGCCTTCTCTCAACGCCATCTTGTTGATAACTCTCGGATGTTAAGCCGTAAACAGAGCCCCAAGCTCTGATACCACTTGTTGGAAATGGATGGCTAGAGAGGTGGGGGGGGTGAATATAGCCAATCACTTCGACTTTAAACACTTATGAAGTTTCTGCAACTTAGATATCAGTAGCACAGCGGAAAGAATAGAAAACAGAGTGTGCAGAAAATTAAAAATAGAAACGAAAGCAAAACAAATACAACTAGCAAGATTGCTAACAAGGAGGGTTTACAAGGTTCGGGGATAACTTGCCCCTACTCCTTGGCGTGCCCTTAAGGTGGGCGATCCCTTGATCGTCGGCAGATCAAGCCCCGGTTAACACCGGATAGAAGACAACCTCCTTCTCTGTGGAGAAACCTCTCCACAGCGTTTCAATCACAAATATATGTTTAAGCACAATGAAACAATAGGAAGGATCTTACTCAAGCACTCAGCAAAGACAAGAACACAGCAAGCTTTCCCGAGCTCCACCCAGCGGCGATCTCACGCAAGGAACCCTTCCTCTTGTCTTCCCGCTGTCGGACTCCAAGCCTCTTTTCTCTCCTTCAAGCGCTCAAGTAATGGTTGCTTCAAGAATGCAGTAGCTTGCTCAAGGTGATGAGAACTTCAGAAACACAGCAAGCAAGTTGTGGAGAACTCGAGGCGCGACAAGTGACTCAGATCGCAAAAACAGTACACCTCCACGAAGCCTTCTCCGCCCTTTTTGTTTCTCTACTCAGCATCAGATGACACCATCTCTGCAGCTCCCAGCTGCTCATCTGCCAACGCCAGCTATCACTGAGCTATCCCTGGACTCTTTGAGCTTCCCTCAGCCAAGCTCCAGTCTCAGCTCCAGTCTGCAGCTCGGCCGTTGCAACCTGAGATGGAAAACGGACAAACCTGCTCCAAGGAAAGCCTCCATTGACTTCTCCTTGAGTGTTTGAATCCTCCCCTGTCACCTATAGCTTAATCAGAGTGTTAGAGCAGCATATCAAGCAGCAAATCATGTATCAGATGTAAAGCGCAGAGAATCGGATACGGTCAGAGCGTCTGACAACGCAATTTGAATTAAAGTGATCGGTCACCGGACCGATCCAGGGCTTGTGGGTCGGTCACCAGACCGATCCACTATTTCACTGGGATTCCCAGCTCTCGCGGCTATACACGCCTGATCGGTCACCGGACCGATCAGAGTGAAGCCTGATCGGTCACCAGACCGATCAGAGTGAAGCCTGATCGGTCACTCAGACCGATCAGGACAAATGAATAGTAATTCTGTAATCAGATCCTAAGTCCCTGATCGATCACCGGACCGATCCAGGGTCTGATCCGGAGGAGAACTCACTCACTGTTTGCTCCCTGATCGGTCACCAGACCGATCAGGAGCAAGTCAGTGAGGAAGCTGCTTGCTCCCTGATCGGTCACCAGACTGATCAGGAGCCACACAGTAGGTTCCCAACCTCACTGTACGCTCCTTGATCGGTCACCAGACCGATCAGTCCTCGCTGGATCGGTCACCAGACCGATCCACGAAGAAGCAGCGTGCCAATATCCCTGATCGGTCACCAGACCGATCCAGGGACTCAAACCCAGCCTTCCAAGCTAGGGTTTCATCCACCTTAGCCCTCCAAGCTAAGGATTTTTCCATCTAACTCTCCAAGTTGGGAATTTGCACCTAACCCTCCAAGTTAGGACTTTTCACCTAGCCCTCCAAGCTAGGACTTTTCACCTAGCCCTCCAAGCTAGGACTTTTCACCCAACCCTTCCGAGTTAGAACATCATCCAACCTAGCCCTCCAAGCTAGGCACCTGACCCTCCAAGCCAGGACCTTTTTACCTAATTTTCCAGGATGGGAATTTGCATCTAACCCTCCAAGTTAAGACTTTTCACCTAGCCCTCCAAGCTAGGACTTTTCACCCAACCCTTCCGAATTAGGACTTTTTCAACACCTAGCCCTCCAAGCTAGGACTTTTCACACCTAACCCTCCAGGTTAGGATTTTCCAACACCTAGCCCTCCAGGCTAGGATTTTCCATATCATGTCTAATCCTCGATTAGGACTTAATCATAATCAATCATCATCCACCTAAACTAAAATCGGTGTCAACACCAAAACAACAATCAGGGCCAGACTGCATCAACACAAGGGACATAGGCCCATGGTATTCATTAGATGAGTATAAATACCCTCTCTTGTCAAAGGCTAAAGGTAGACACTTCTCTTCTTCTTCTTTCTTCCTCCTTGTCCAAAACTTCCTAGTGGAGGTTCTTGTGCTTTGTGAATCATCCCAAGTTGCTAGCACAACTAAGGTGGTTCCTCTCCAAGGCAAAGATCGTGTTCGTGTGGATACGCATAGAGGCACGGACACTTGAACGTGCAAGAGATCCGAAGCAGGATAAGCTAAGCGCACACGCCAAAGGTATACCTATACAATAGGATTTTTGTAAATTCACTTTGTATGAGTTTTCTTTCGCATGGATCGCTTAAGGGATATTATTTCCGTTGCGAATTTTAAATATTTTTGCCCATAGATCCCTATAGTGGTATTAGAGTCACTTGCGAAAGATCATACAAAGTTTAGAAAAAACTTTTATATGTGATATAGAAGTAGGACAAATTTTGTTGTGGATTGTATAATGTATGAGCATTTGTTGAGATACAAAAGTTTGTGTTGATCAAACTAAATGTCCATAGCATTATCATATGAATATGAAAGTGTGCTATGGTCCAATTGTACTCAACAAATTTTATAACCTTTGGTTTCGGCTCATGAGCATTTTACAATCATAATAAAAATTGATGTCCTAAATCTATTGTGTGAGATTGATGACATGGTGGTGCATGGTTATGACCTTAACCCCAATATGATTGGATGTATATGTGTGTATGTATGTTGTAATGTAATTCATAATACGGCCTGCGTGTCGTGCCTTATCTCTATTTTTCTAGTTGTAAAATAGATTTAGACTCGAATGTAACTCGATTTTTCCTAATTTGTAATGTACAAAATGAGGAGTGGAATGCCTATTGAAGGATGAAGTTACAAGAAGAATGTGCGACACATGACGACCGAAGGATGTACTTGGAGAAGATGTTATCCCTAGGTTGACCATCGATTTTCTCATTGGCTTAAGAAGATCGTAGCATACGGGCCATAACCATATCACATTTATCGCTTATATGTTGATATATGCAATGTGTGTATGTGATGCATGATTAGATAAATATTTATGTTAATAAAGTCAACTCAATATGCCTACTAAAGTTTGATATTCATAAACTACCTAACTCAACCAACCCACCTAACTTAACTAGCCCACCTAATTTAACCAATCTATCTAACTCAATCAACCCACCTAACTTAACCAGTCCACCTAAATTAACTAACCCTAATCAAGACTTAGAAGATGAAGAATAAAAACCTAAACCCATTTCAGACCAACCAGATGAACCAATTATTGAACCAACATCTAGGATAAGAACAAATCACCCAACTGATCAAACTTTGGGTCACTCAACCTTAGGAGTTAGGACTAGATCATCTTATAGAAACCTAAGTAAAATTGCCTTGATTTCTAAGATTGAATTCAATAGAGGAAGCACTACCAGACCCAGATTGGATCATAACTATGCAAGAAGAACTATCACAATTTGAGAGAAACCAAGTTTGGGACTTAGCACTAAAACCAGAAGATAAAAGTATAATAAATAGTAAGTGGGTATTTAGGAACAAATTAGATGATAAAGGAGTAATAGTTAGAAATAAAGCTCGTTTAATAGGTAAAGGGTTCAGTTAAGTTGAGGGGTTAGACTATAATGAGACTTATGCACCTGTAGTTAGACTTGAATTCATTAGGATGCTATTAGTCTATGCAACCTATAAAGGATTTAAATTATATCAAATGAATGTTAAATCAACTTTCCTAAATGGGCTTATAAAAGAAGAAGTTTATGTAGGTCAACCACCAGATTTTGAGGACTTAGACTACCCTGACTATGTTGTAACGACCCACTCTTCTAAACCTCACTCTAGAGGGGCGTCACATTACTTCTCTTCTTAACCAGGAGCAGTGGACAGATTCCTTGAGCAATCGACTGGTGCCAGTCGACTCTTAGGCTAAATCACTCCCCCAATCTTTCTGTACGAAATCTGGTCGGGGAGCAGTCGATTGGTGGGACTACCAGTCGACTGGTGCAGTCAACTCAGCTTGGAAATCACTCGACCAATCTTTCTGTTCCCTCGAATTCTTGAGGGCAGTCGATTGCTACATTGAGTAGTCGATTAATACGTCTGGAATTCTAATTTCCTGATTTCAGAAACATTGATCAACTCAATGAATACATTCTACTTCAACTATACTATGATTATAAAACTCATAATCATATGAACCATTATATCTAGACCAGATCATACTCCATTTAGCATGCATATCAAACTTAAAATCTTTTGCAGAAATAAACACTACTATCATGACATATAATATTTGCGGGAATAACTACTATCATGAAACTCAAGTAAACTTATAAAGTTCTACTGCTTAGAACACTAGTAAGTCTCATCCCAAAGGATCTCACTCCACGGTTCCGCCGCCACTGACATAAATCATCCTTACTTTAGTCTCCTTGCCTTACATCCTTTCTTTACCTTTATCTGCAGTAAAAGGATGCAATCTATAAGCAAATTGCTTAGTAAGTAGATACCTATCTCACAAAATATACGATCGATATAAAACATGCTCTTATTCAGAAGAATACTTGCTTTTAAACATATGTACTGAAAATGATATACTACATGAATAGGCTCATGAATACACTTGTACAAATGCTTGCATTTGAAAACTTTGCTTGAACTGAAAAATACTTAACATGCTTGAAATAAATGTTTGCTTTTGAAAACTTGAAATTTTTATATTCTTATACTTCTTATACTTCAAAATAATAAACATTCTTTCTTTGGGCCCGACATAGTACCAATGCGCGCATCCCTAATAGGTTTCGGGGTAGCTAGCCACCGAATCCTACTAGAGCGTCTGCTAGACTTGCCTAGATCTTGTGGGCCTTGGACCGGTACATGCCATTTAATAAAAGTAATATACTTAAACTTTTTTTTTTTTTAAAAGGAAGAATTTTATTTCAAGAAGTAAAGAAAAACCATATTAGAAGGGGGGCCAAACCTAACCTTCTAATATGGAGTTACAAAGAGAGGACAAAACCAGTTTAACACTTTAGGAATTCAAAAGAAAATTTTATCTAGGATTAAATTCGTACAGAACAGCCTTCTTTATAATTCAGCATCAAGAACATTGCTGTCTTTGAAGCATGATGCTTTATAACAAAGGAAGCTTCTTCAACCAGGCATAAAATCAGATAACAGCATAGTTGCCCAATAGCCAGTTTGCCCAATAGCCAAGCTTCTACAACCTTATAAGCAAACAAAGAAAATCCAATCTGCAAGCTTCGATATTTTCAGATACTGAATTTCTAAAATGACAAACAGATTTAATAGCACAATCATTCAGCTTTGAACAGAGCAGCCTGACAATAACAGATTTCAGCAATATCAACCTCTAATACCTATCGACAGCCCAACCTTCAAGCTTTATAGAGCACAAGCAGTATGTGAACAATTTCAATCCTTTAACAAAAAACAGCTTTCCTGGATATGCAGGCTATTATACAAGAATTTTATCAGCATATTTCAGAGATGTAGCAACGTCAGAGAAGACTAGGAAATTTAGAAATTCCAGCTAATATAAGAATCTCCATCTATAATCAGCAGCACTAAAATGTAAAGGAAGACCAACAGAACAGAGCAAAAGCAGCATCAAGGATATAAACCAGGAATTTCCTGCTTGTAGTCACTTTCCATATAACAGTAGCATCAATTATAACAGGACAGCCTTCTTTATAATTGGTTGCTGTCCACCTTTTGAAGCATGACTTAACTGTCTTGCCCAATAGCCAAGCTTCTACAACCTTATAAGCCTACAAAGAAAATCCAATCTGCAAGCTTCGATATTTTCAGATACTGAATTTCTATACAATGACAAGAATTTATCAGCATATTACAAAGATGTAGCAACGTCAGAGAAGACTAGGAAGCTTAGAAATTACAGCTAATATAAGAATCTCCATTTATAATCAGCAGCACTAAAACGTAAAGGAAGACCAACTGAACAGAGCAAAAGCAGCATCAAGAAAGATCATAGCTCTATAAACCAGGAATTTCCCTTTACATATCAAAATTTGGCGCAGAGATCTTCTCAACTTTCATTTACAGAATTTCAGGAGCAGAGCATATTAAAATATTTCTTAGCAGGGTCCACGGTTATATCAACCAACCAACCAATCCTTCAGGTCTGCTAGGCGAGTTTCAGTATCAGATTGTTCTTGAAATCACAGGACAAAATTATCTGAAGTAATTTACTAACTGTTCCAGCAATTATACCCTATTTCAACTGTTTTGCTCTTCATGGTATCAGTATCAGCATACAAATATGGTTTCAAAATCCAATCTGCTTTAGAACCGGCTCTTCTTTGAGACATGAAATTTATATCAGAGGAGAGCTTCCAAATCCAACTTATCTTCAATCTTCAGTTGGCACAAATATCATGAAGTCCAGAAGTTATACAGATTGCCATGAAAAATCGCTGTACCAAAATTGTAATAGCCTGTCAGTTGGAGAGCAATATTGTTCAGCAAATTCCAGAGCCAAGCACTTGAATTCGAAGCAATAAGCGAAATCAGTCATAAATCTTCCCAGGTCATAATAAAGACTATCTTGATAACAGCTATAAATTGATCGAAGACCTTTGATGACAAAGAGACAATCAAACATGAGCAGGCTTCAAATATTCGAGAGCCAAATGAGGAGATCACAATCTGCTATTGATACAAAATGATATCAAGTTTGTAAAGCATGAAACAGCAAATATGTTCAGGATACTCTCAAGACCATTTAAGGAATTAGATCCATATATGGAAACCAAAAAATAAAAACCATCATGATAGAGTCAGCCAAGGAATAAATTTTATGCAATAAGTTTTCGGGCCAATCTAATATATGGCAAATCCGATTTGTCATTCTTACATATACCATATAGGATCTTATCCTTTTTCCAGTCCTTTACTGATCTTTCACCATTAAAATCAAGACCTTTATTAGCAAGGTAATCGGCCGCTGCATTTGCTTCTCTATAAACGTGAGTGCAAACAACTTCATACTTCCGGATCAGCTGTTTTATTCTTAATACAAGCTTCCGAAACTCCCATCCTACCTTCGGGGACTCAATAGTCTTCAAGGCAACTAAGGAATCGGATTCAAGCCAAACTGGCCATAGATTGTAAGCCTCACACATCTCTAAACCTTGTAGGATTGCCATCAACTCTGACATTGTATTATTGCCAAATCCTAGTGAACCATGTTTGGCCCTTACGAGTTGGCCTGCATGATCTCTAATGATCACTCCATACGATGCTATTCCAGGATTCCCCTTCGAGCATCCATCCGTATTCAACTTGAAGCTTCCTAGCTTTGGCTTTCTCCAATACACAACTGATATAACATTTGTGATTTGAATTTTGAAGTCCATTCCCCAATCCATTGCAACCGACATATAACCTCTCCAATGTTTGAAGTTTAGGATTCCTGCAGCTTTTCCCATGTGGAGATAATGTATGATTTCTTTACAAATCTTTTTTCCTTCCATTTTGATTGCACGATGCTTTGCATCGTTCCTAGCAGTCCATAGATGCCACAGAATAAGAAAAGGCAGCACTTCCTTAATGTGTCCAGATTTCGACCAATTAAGACCAAATTTCCAAACCTCCCATGGGCGATATCTGTTGAGAGAAAAAGCATTAATGAAATGGGTCCATACCTCTTTAGCTATTGGTCCAGAAAAAAATAAATGATCCCAAGATTCCACAGAATTACAACATTGGCATCGGGAGGCTAATTGAATTCCTCTTTGCTATAGTATACTGTCCACCGGAAACCTTTGTTTCTGAAAACGCCATGCAAAAATAGAGATATTTGGAGTAAGAATACCACTCCAAATTACAGAATTGAGGGATTCCTTTGGCTGAGTTTGCCGCAAACTGTTCCATGCAGATTTTAATGAAAAAGTACCATCTATTGATGGTTTCCAAACAATCTGATCATGATTCTCCTGCTGAATAGGAATATTCTGTATTTCTGCAATTACATTCTTTGGCAGAAGGGAACTAATGGGCTGCAGCATCCAGTCCCCATTAACCATGAGATCTGATATCATAGTTTCAGTCTTTCCTGGTAGCAAGATAGACTGGTATAGAGGCCCGCTATCCAACCAATTATCAAACCAAAAATTGAGTTTGCCTTTTCCCAAAAGCCAGCCAACGTTAGATTCTGCCAAACTGCGGATTTTATACATCCTTTTCCAACATGAGGAGGCACTGCTTTTAGCTGGGACTACTGCCGGATGATACTTCTTACAATACATCTTCTTAAGGTATAGTGCCCATGGAGTAGATTGCTCTCTAAATCTATACCATAACTTGACTGCCATTGCTGTGCTAAAGTCAGCCAAACTTCTTATTCCTAAACCTCCTTCCATTTTTGGATGGCATATCTCCTTCCAAGCTATCCAATGGGTTTTACTACTTGAGGCCGCTGATCCCCAGAAAAAATTTGCAAAAATCATCTCCAGTTTATGAAGTATAGACAATGGAGGAAGGAGTACTTGTAATAAGTATAGAGGCATGGAACACAAAACACTTTGAATCAAAATGAGCCGGCCTCCATACGATAATTTGGATAAATTCCAACCAAAAAGTTTTCTCTTTATTTTGTCCAACAAGGGTAGATAATATGATGTCTTCTTTTTACCACTAAAAATAGGGGAACCCAAGTAGGTTATTGGCCAAGAACCTTCAGCAAATCCTGTGATCTCTGAGATAGTTTTTCTGCGTGCATCAGTGATGCTTCTTGATGGGTATACCAAAGTTTTCCCTTCATTTATGGCTTGACCTGATTGAGCCTCATATGATTTGAGAAAGATCTTAATCTTTTTAACACAATCAATAGAACCATTCATAAATATCATAATATCATCTGCGAAGGCTAAGTGTGAGACTTTCATAACACATCCCGTGGAAAACCATAATCTTGGATTTTTAATAAAAAGTTCTTCCAAACCTCTAGAAAATAATTCCGCAGCTAGGATGAATAAAAAAGGGGAGATTGGATCACCTTGTCTGAGCCCCCTTTTAGCCTGAAAAAAACCTGATAAGTGACCATTAATAGAAATCGAAAACCAACAATGAGATACACATCCCCTGATGAGATTAATGAAGGGTATTGAATATCCAAAAGCTGCCATGATTTTGAATATAAGCTCCATTGAACACGATCAAAGGCTTTTTCCATATCTAGTTTCATAATCAGGTTCCCCCCCCCCCTCACATGATAATTGAGTTTATGATTTAATTCCTGAGCCAAAAGGATGTTATCTGATATCAGCCTGCCTTCCACAAATCCACTCTGAGCTGGTGAGATANTCTTTAGCTATTGGTCCAGAAAAAAAAAATGATCCCAAGATTCCACAGAATTACAACATTGGCATCGGGAGGCTAATTGAATTCCTCTTTGCTGTAGTATACTGTCCACCGGAAACCTTTGTTTCTGAAAACCATGCAAAAATAGAGATATTTGGAGTAAGAATACCACTCCAAATTACAGAATTGAGGGATTTTTGGCTGAGTTTGCCGCAAACTGTTCCATGCAGATTTTAATGAAAAAGTACCATCCATTGATGGTTTCCAAACAATCTGATCATGATTCTCCTGCTGAATAGGAATATTCTGTATTTCTGCAATTACATTCTTTGGCAGAAGGAACTAATGGGCTGCAGCATCCATTAACCATGAGATCTGATATCATAGTTTCAGTCTTTCCTGGTAGCAAAATAGACTGGTATAGAGGCCCGCTATCCAACCAATTATCAAACCAAAAATTGAGTTTGCCTTTTCCCAAAAGCCAGCCAACGTTAGATTCTGCCAAACTGCGGATTTTATACATCCTTTTCCAACATGAGGAGGCACTGCTTTTAGCTGGGACTACTGCCGGATGATACTTCTTACAATACATCTTCTTAAGGTATAGTGCCCATGGAGTAGATTGCTCTCTAAATCTATACCATAACTTTGCCTGTGTCAGCCGAAACTCTATTCCTAACACTCCTTCCTTTTGGAGCATATCTCCTTCCAAGCTATCCAATGGGTTTTACTACTTGAGGTCCGTTGATCCCCAGAAAAATTTGCAAAAATCATCACCAGTTTATGAAGTATAGACAATGGAGGAAGGAGTACTTGTAATAAGTATAGAGGCATGGAACATAAAACACTTTGAATCAAAATAAGCCGGCCTCCATACGATAATTTGGATAAATTCCAACCAAAAAGTTTCTCTTTATTTTGTCCAACAAGGTAGATAATATGATGTCTTCTTTTTACCACTAAAAATAGGGGAACCCAAGTAGGTTATGGCCAAGAACCTTCAGCAAATCCTGTGATCTCTGAGATAGTTTTTTGCGTGCATCAGTGATGCTTCTTGATGGGTATACCAAAGTTTTCCCTTCATTTATGGCTTGACCTGATTGAGCCTCATATGATTTGAGAAAGATCTTAATCTTTTAACACAATCAATAGAACCATTCATAAATATCATAATATCATCTGCGAAGGCTAAGTGTGAGACTTTCATAACACATTCCCGTGGAAAACCATAATCTTGGATTTTTAATAAAAAGTTCTTCCAAACCTCTAGAAAATAATTCCGCAGCTAGAATGAATAAAAATGGGGAGATTGGGTCACCTTGTCTGAGCCCCCTTTTAGCCTGAAAAAAAACCTGATAAGTGACCATTAATAGAAATCGAAAACCAACAATGAGATACACATCCCCTGATGAGATTAATGAAGGGTATTGAATATCCAAAAGCTGCCATGATTTTGAATAATAAGCTCCATTGAACACGATCAAAGGCTTTTTCCATATCTAGTTTCATAATCAGGTTCCCCCCCCCCCCCTCACATGATAATTGAGTTTATGATTTAATTCCTGAGCCAAAAGGATGTTATCTGATATCAGCCTGCCTTCCACAAATCCACTCTGAGCTGGTGAGATTACCTTATGTAAGGTCCTGCTCAGTCTATTCGCCAAGCATTTGGAAACAATCTTATAAGAAACATTACAAAGACTTATAGGTCTAAAATTTTTCCAGCTTTGAGCATTTTCAATTTTTGGAATCAAGACAATAGTTGTAGCGTTCATCCCCTTTGGTAAAGGTTCTCCTTTGAAATAATCTATCACTGCGTGACATACATCCTCTTTGACAATATCCCAACAGAAAACGTAAAAGAAAGCTGAGAAGCCATCTGGACCAGCAGCACTTTCTTGATCCATTTCATCAATAACTTGCTTAATTTCCTCCATGGTAGGTGTAGCTGTCAAACCAGTATTCTCCATATTGTTAATTAGCTTAGGAATATGAGATAGGTCTGCCGCATCTCCATCAAAGCTATCTCCTGTTAAGAGATTTTCAAAAAACTTAACACCCGAATTTCTGATCTGCTCGGGCTCTTCTAAACAAAGTCCTTCATCCCATATCCTATGAATTCTGCTAGCCATCTTTCTTTTTTGCACCAAAGAATGGAAAAATTTCGTGTTCCCATTCCCTTCTTTCATCCATTTGACAGCAGCTTTCTGCCTCCAGAAATCCTCTTCCATTTGCATTGTTTTAAATAGCTGTGCTTGACATTTGTTTCTTCTGATTTTATTCTCTTCCGATGGTTCCAAGTCGAAGGTCTTCTCTGCCTCTGAGAAAAGATTTTCTGCTTTCTGAATATTATCATGAATATTACCAAAGATCTCTTTATTCCACCACTTCAGATGGTTTTTAAGCCTTTTCAATTTGTGTTGCAGTTTTATTAGCCCAGATCCATAGCTTGGCAGATTCCAATTTAATCGCACAGTTTGCAGAAAACCATGGTGTCTCGTCCACATCCTTTGGAATCTAAAGGAAGCTATGGGTTTCTCAAAGCTTGGAAAAGAGATCAAAAGGGGGCAGTGATCAGAAGCCGCCCTACTTAAGTGCTCCACCTTAACTGAATAGCTCTGTTCTTGCCATGATGGAGAGAGCATAATTCTGTCCAGTCGCTTCCACACTTTATTATTTGTCCATGTAAAGGGATCCCCTACAAAACCAGCATCTTGTAATCCCGAAAGCATTATAAAGTTGTTAAAATCCTCTGTTTCACCTGACCTGGTAAGACTTCCTGCAGAATGTTCCTTTACATTAGATATAACATTAAAATCTCCTCCAACCATCCATAATTCTTCACCTATTGGCTTGATATTCTCAAGCTTCTCCCAGAGTTCGTATCTGCTTGTCCTGGAACACTTTGCATAAACAACCGTGAGCCATATGTCAGATGGAAATAGTGCTGATTTTAAACAAAGATGGAGGAATTGTTCATGGTCTATCAATACCTTACAGACTATATTAAAGGTATGAGCAAACCAAATCTTCCCTGTGCAGTTAGAAATAATAGAATCAAAACCCAATCTTCTTGACATAATATTTGCATCCAGAGCTATAAACGGTTCCAAAATTCCAAGGAAAATCAAATTGAAACGCTTTTTAAAAAACAAAATTCTTCTAAGAGAGGCTGAATTACCTATGCCTCTAATGTTCCAAATCATACCTGCCATCTATAAAATTACAGAAGGGAAATCTTGCAATGCCTTGGTTTTGCTTCTAGTAACTCTTTGAAAATCTCCTGGCTGATCATTTATATTTTTTGGAACATTATTCAGAATAGGAGATTTGTTTTTGATTAGAGGAAGCGAGGAAGATCTACGCAATTGCCCTATCCCTTCATCTTCCATTTCAGATTTCTCCATAAAGGATTTATATGTGACACCTCCTTCTATATCCTCCATTAGTAATGAGACTTCAGAAAATTCCTTTGCATCTTCAAGCCTTACTTCATTCTGCGCTAGTAGAACAGGCTTTTCACTAGTTTTCTGCTCATTCATTTGCCTTTTACTAAGATTACCTTTAGGGACTTCAGCTGCCGCATCCCCCTTTTCAAACAAAGATCCAGCTGACTTATGTGCACTTGTTCCTTGAATTTCCAACATATCTTCGCATGTATCTTCTTTGTCCTCTACTAGATTATTTTCCTCATGTATCCATCCATCATCTATTTCGTTCAAGTCATCTTGTTCATCCACCTCTGAAGTATCTAGCATCTGAAACTGATTGCCATTCCTCTCCTTTACTTTTACTTCATCCAGTTTAGGATTGCTAAGATCGATTTTTTTACTCCAAATTTGCTTATCTGCCATATACAATCCAGAACTTCTTGCTCCCTTGGGAACATTTCTTCTTCGGTCACCTGGTAGAAATCCTTGAGACATATCTTTTTGCCACTTAGCACGTTCCATTTCTAGGTCTTCCATTCTTTGATCTTCATTTAGATTCCTCTGGTTACTAGCAACATCTGTTTCTTTATTTTTCTCATTCTTCCAGTCTGGTTTCGGTTTATTTCCAAACACATAGCATTCATCAATTGAATGACCCAGATGCATGCAGTGTTGGCAATATTTTGGGAGTTTTTCAAACACCACATGCTGAGTCCTCATTTCTGTGCCTATCCCGATCCAGAATTCTTCAATCTTTGGTTTTAGGAGGTCTAATTCGACACAAACTCTTGCCATCGAGAGCCTTGATCCGTCTGCAGTGGCTTCATCTAGTTTAATTGGTTTTCCAACTATACGAGCAATGGAGAAGAGACTTTGCTTGTTAAATAGATGAATTGGTAGATCTGGCAGCTGGATCCAAACCGGGACAAGAGAGGATTCTGCCTCGTACGAAAAATAAGGAGACCATTTGAAAATCCGTAAAGGAATACCTGCAATCAACCAAATTCCTCTTGTCCACAATCTTGCCATGTCTTCATTGGAGTTTAGATGAATAAAGATATATCCCGCTCTTAAGAACCGAACATTATACAGACTTGATAGCCCTAAATTTCTGAATGCATTCAGAACAGCAGCGTAGCTTGGGCGTAATCCTGAAAACTTTCCAATCAAATAGTATTTGAACAGTTCTGATAGTTCAGCTATCTCTTCTTCTGAGAAAAAAACTCCTGGCTTATCATTGTAGATCAAGATCGGCTTGACTCCATCTCCAATACCTTCAAAATTTTTCTTTATAGCTCGAGGCGAGGCCAGCTTGACAACTGCAGCATATGAAGGTTTAACAGCCTCCGGGGAGGAAATTCCGATAGATGAAGGAATCGGGGGATTTGAAGAAGAAAGAAGAACCATCACCGGATCCCAATGGCGCCGGCAACGTCAGACGGCGCAAAAGCGCCTGAGAAGGAATCGCCCAAGAATCGCCCAAGAATCGCCAAGCTCAATCCGTTGCTTTCTTGTTAGTCTCAGTTAATGTGTTTACTAAGTGTGCAAGAATGAAGCCCTAGGCACACTAGGCAAGAAGTCCTGGCAAAGGGCTGGGCAAAGAAGACCTGGTCAAGGGGCTGGGCATCGAAGACCTGCTCGAAAGGTGGGCACTAAGTCCTGGTCGAGGACTGGGCACGAAGTCCTGCCAAGGGACTGGGCACCGAAGATCTACTCGGAAGGTGGCCACGAAGTCTTGGTCGAAGACTGGGCACGAAGACCTGGTCAGGTTGATCGGGCAAAAGTCCAACTAGAGGACCCGGTTGGCAAAAGGTAAATTCTCCTGAGAGGAGTAAGTGAGGACGCGTTCCCCGTCGAGGGAACAGTTGTAACGCCCCAAAATTTTCCCATATGAAATATCATGAAATATTATGAATTCATGAAATATTATTATTATTATGAAATATTATGAATTCATGAAATATTATTATTATTATGAAATATTATGAATTCATGAAATATTATGAAATATGATGAATTCATGGAATATTATTATTATTATGAAATTTCATGATGGGCTTGGCTTAACGGGCTTTGATATGAATTAGTGCAAAATGTGATAAAAAGAAAAGGTAGAAAAGAGGAAGCAAGGATTGAACCTTGAACCTCCTAGTTGCACTAATCATGTCATAACCAACACACCAAGCCATATTTCATGCAGAAGTGATAAGAAACATGCTTGTTAAAAGCTAGGGAAGTGAAGAGACATGTCTCTTCATGAGAAAAGTATAAATAAGAGGAAGGGAAGTTGGAATAACTTCCTCTCTTCTTCTTCTTCACTCTCATCACCGAAATTCACTTCCCCTTGCCCTTTCATTTTCGAAAAAGTAAACCCTAGGGTTCCAACCCTAGGGGTTTGGAAGGAAGGAGATCCCACCCAAGGACCTTGCTCTCTACTAGGGCCAAAGGTTCTAGAGAAAGTCTTAGCAAAGGAAATTCTCACTCTCACTTCAATTAAGGGTACCCTAAAGAGTAAGAGAAGGAGAAATTCAAGCGAAAGGATGTAAGTATCCCCTCGCCTGCAGTGTAATGGTTATCGTATGTTTGTCTCCTGGATTGTTTCGAAAATGGGGACTTTTTCCCCTTTGTAAGTTTCGGCCACCCCCTTAGGGGAAGGCCTTGGTCACTCCTTGATACATGATAAGACCTTTGATACTTAGAGTATATATGTATGTTGATTTTCTTCATGATGGTATGAACAAAAAGGAAGAAAAACTAGGGTTTCACCCTTTGTAAGTTTCGGCCACCCCCTTGGGGGAAGGCCTTGGTTCCTTTTTGTTACATGAGTAGACCCTTGGAACTTAGGGTATATGTATATGTTGTTTTCTTCATGATGTTATGAACAAATTTTTAGGGTTTTACCCTTGTGTAAGTTTCGGCCAACACCCTTAGAAGAGGCCTTGGTTACTTCTTGATACTTGAGGAGAACCCTTAAGACTTAGGGTATACCTATAGGTTGATTCCCATCAAGTGGTGATAACAAAAATTAGGGTTGCACCCCCCTACAAGTTTCGGCCATGGAGGAAAAGAATTGGGATTTAGGGATTGTATGATTTCCTATGATGTATCCATGTTTGGTAGTGTAGACAAAGTGTTTGTGTAAATGTTTGTGTGAAACTAGGTTACCCTACCCTTGAGCTTCGGCCAACCCTAGAAGGACTAGGGTTTAGGGTTGCATAATTATCCCATGATGTACTTTATGTTTAATAAGTTGCATGAAATGTATGTGAAGGTTAAACTACCCTACGGAACCTGATTATGTTTAGTAAGATAATATGTATATGAACATGTATGAAATATGATGTATGTATGAACATGAATGAAATATGATGTATGTATGAGCATGCCTTATAGCCCATGGGGCACATTATGAAATTGCATGTGATATGTTAAAATGCTTGAACGGATACACTACTAAGTATGGGATCAAGAGCACCCCTTATGTTGTGTGGTGTGTCCCTACGGGATCATGAGCACCCTTGAAGAGTGGTGTGTCCTGTAAGAGTGATTTGGAGTACTCCTTAGCATATATGTAAAAACATGATAAGTATTTTACTTTTGAAGTTGTGTACCCGACTCGGAAGGGGGTCGTTAAACAAATCCGGGGTGCATGTTAACGTAAGGTCATGGCTCCGGTAGGACGGAAGGGTCCTGCTCTAATTAATTGGTGGCTCGCTACCCCAATTCATTAGGGAACGCGCAATAGTTACGCGCGATATGTGGTACACAACAGGGCCCAATATGATATGGATGTATTTTTAAGTAATACCATTATAGAATTGTTTTGAAAACATTCATTGAAAACATTTGTTATATGTGAAGAGTATGCTTAAGGTACTTGATACTGCATGCTTAGAAACTTGGATGTTTAGTATGCTTTGATGAACTCATGCTTATGATTTATTATGTGTACATGTTATATTCTTTCGTATGGATTTGCGAGTAGGACAGGATCCTTACTAAGCATTTGTGCTTACAAGTTTATGTGTTGTCTTATGCTGCAGATAAGGGTAAGGAACACTTAAACTAAAGGAAGAGGCAGGAGGCTGAAGATGTGTGGGGTGGTGGCTCGAGAAGAAAGACTTTTATATCTACATTATTATGCTTATGTTTATGCTCCTTGACAATGAATGATGGTGATTAAGATAGATATTGCATGATAATAGTTACACTTGGAATTTTTATATACTTGATTTTATTGGATTATATTATGGTGTGAAATAATATGTGAACCTATCATGTTATAGAATAACTCGTGATTGAAATATTTCAAATAATGTTCTAATGATGCAAGCATGACATTTGAGTGACATGTATTGACTAGTATGCTTAGCACTCCTATATTTCTTAATAGTTCTAAACAAGCATGCTCAATACTTAGTCCTTGCATTGTTGTTTTAAATTTTATGCTAGAGGAAAAAAAATATATATGATTGATTGTACGTAACCCCGCCCCGAGTGTAGATATAAGGGCGGGCGTTACAACAGTAGGCGTCGGTTTGACCTAGGGTTCCATTTGGGAGACCCGAAGTCAGAACCAAGACAGCTACGGCTGTAAAAATGGACTAATATTCTTGCCTTGTTTGTTGTGGAACTAACCTTGGATGCAGGGACCGAAGGAGTGAGTTTCTGTAGCTCAGAACGCCCCAAAGGAGAGGGGCATGCAGCTGGGCTAGGCGCCCGGGAGGTCCCGGGCGCCCAAGGTCAAAGCCAAACAAGCAGTTATGCAAGAATCGCTTCGAAACAACACTGGGCTAGGCGCCCGGGAGGTCCCGGGCGCCCAAGGTCAAAGCCAAAGAGGAGTCGAAGAAAAATCAGCCACGAAGCCAGCGGACCAGGTCAAGCTGGGCGCCCAGGAGGTCTCGGGCGCCCCAGTCAGCTCCGAGGCTAATTCTGAAGGGATAAGCGCTGACCGAGCTGCGGATGAGGTTTCTCCGATCTAAAGGCACGTGTCAGGCGCCCCCGGCGAATCAGGCGTCCCCAGGAGCACTATAAAAGGGGCTCGACCCCTAGGCTTCAAGAACACAACTTTCCAACGCCTCTACACTTTTCATTCAAGCGCGCTGCTCCGGCAAACTCCGATCTCGACATTCCAACGCCGACGATGAACCTCTGCTCCGAAGTGCGATCCACATCGAGCGTCGGTAACGAAAAGTGTATTCGTCTATTTACTGCACTACTATTGTATCAAATTCTGTAAATCTTTGCGCTATTATAAAATTGCCCACAGTAAACGGTCAAGGACTGTGGGCCTTGGAGTAGGAGCCGACCGTGATTCTGAACCAAGTAAAAAATACTTATGTTCCTCGTGTTTGTTTTTAATTCTGCTGCGTATTTTCTCTTAAGTCTTATCCAAAAAAGTGTTCACGATATTCACCCCTCCCCTCTATCGTATTTCTCGATCCAACATGGCCTTCTTTGATCGTAGCCTTATTAGATCATCAACCCTTTCCTAGACAAAGCCTTTTAAAGAAATTTTATTCTCAAATTACTTTTTGAGAAACGCTGGTCTAACTAGTTGAGGATTTGACGAGGTAGCTTCAGTTAGTTCCTCCTGACTAATAGGACCAAATAGGGTACGCCTTACCCTACCTTACTTTTTTAGACATGTTTCCCTAACGTACTATCATCTCGCCCTACCCTACTACTAGGTTGTACAGTTTCAATTAAGTCAGATCCTTATCTAACCATTCTTAATTCTAAGCATAATATTCTTGCAAAAAAAAAAATTAAACAAGTATCAAATAGCAAGAAAATGAATAATTTATCTAACTATAAAAATGGTTTTCATATTGGCTCCCCCTGGACTAAAGCCTTGGTATGGACTATGTAAGATGTGAATCTTGTCCTTGGGAATCCAATATTGGTTTGGTCCATCTTGATTTGTCAAGCATAATTTTGGGACCCATGCTTGGACTCGGGTTCTACTTTGGTTCAAAACAGAGTAATATGATTTGTACCGTGAATTGGTTCGATAACCAAGTCCGGATCGGTTTAGAACTGATTTTTATTTTCCAAGAATCATGTCAAGACTCTTGGAACCCAAAGTGAATCATTCTAATGCAACTCTATGTTCCTTTACCTGAGATTTCATGGAGAAATTATCCTCCTCAAGTTTTTGGACTTGAGTGGAGGTTCCTTCCTGAACTGGTTCAGTTAAGGAGCTAGAGTTGACTTCCTCTTTCAGAAATTTGACTTCCTATCGGAGGGATTCGACCCGAACATTGACTTTCGCCAATTTACGAGATAGATATGAGATTAATTCATAAAGCTAAGATTCGGGATAGCCTGTTACCGTTATTTGACCGTCTTCCGAAATTAAGAGCTTTCTGGTTTCGATGCTTTCTTCTGGTATCGATTCTGATTCGGTGTCGAGATTGTCCGATGCTGTCAGCGCGAGGATGTTGGCGTATGGTACTTCTTCTTCATCTTCTGAAGATGACTTGTCCCACATTGCTTTGAGAGCCTTCTTCCTCCAGTTCTTCTTATTCTACTTCAAGTTAGGACACTCCGATTTGCAGTGACCCTTCTTGTTGCACCCATAATAGGTTACTTCACTTTTAGCCTTTTGACTGGTGGAAGGTTCAGCTGGATCAACCTTTTGCTGGATCACCTTCTTCTTTTTTCTTTGGCCCTTGATCATCTTGTAGTAGCTCTGGGCCATCCAGATCAGCTCCGTATGATCGATTCCATCGTCATCAGATTCTGAGTCGAAATCTGACTCGGGTATCAGTTGCATCTTCTTCTTCTTTTGTTTTGCAAGGACTTTTCCTGCAAAAAGAGCTAAACCCTTCTCGTCCTATGAGGCGTTAGTCTGTTCATGGAGTTCTAATTCAAAAAAAAGTTCATCGAGTTTAATATCAACTAAGTTCCTTGAAACCTTGTAAGTATCTACCATAGATGCCCACAATGAGTTTCTGGGGAACGAGTTTAGAGTATACCTGATGAGGTCACGGTTTTATACCTTGTGACCTATTGTGTGTAGACCATTCATCAGTTCTTGGATCCTTGCGTGAAGCTGTGCAGCCATCTCGCCGTCTTGCATCTTGATTGTGTACAACTTATTGAATAGGAGATCATGCTTACTGATCCTGGTGTCCAACATCCCTTCGTGCAGCTCAATCAATTTGTTCCACATTCTTTGGCGCTGCTAAACAGGCTGACTCGGTTGAGTTTCTCTTTGTCAAACCACATTGGAGGGTCTGAGTGGCTTTGGCGTCCCTTCTATCTTCTTTTTGAGTGAAGTGTCCCACTCGCAGTACCCTTGAACTTCTCGTTGCGAGTTCATCAGGATCTCCAGTTTAGACTAGATTATGATCCATATTTTCACCTGAGTATTCAGGTGGACCTCAATTCTACTCTTTCAGTAGGAGAAATCCTCTCCGAAGAACAGAGGAGGAAGTGTTGTGTTGTAGCCTTCTTGCATGACCATCTAATAATTCTGAAAATACAAAAAAACAAACTTGTTCCAAGACTTTCTCTTGGATTAGTAGTGCGGTATAAAAAGAATATAAGACAAAAAAATAAATCGAGTGGTGTTGCACCAACCTCAGAGAACGAAAAACTTTATGAAAAAATACGAACGAAAAAATTTTGAAAACCCTGCTCAGTTGGTGGTTTCATTAAGGTTGAGCAACCCGCTCTGATACCACTTGTGGGATCGTTGTAATCGATAGGGGGGTGAATAGCAATTACTAAATTTTTTTTGAAAAATAGAAAACGCAGTGGAAATAAGAAACAATGCTAACAAGTATCTTTTAACTTTGTTCGGAGTCTTTAACGGCTCCTACTCCAAGTCCAACGGTCCTTGACCGTCTTCGTTGGGCAATTCTATAACTCGAATAAGTTTTACAAATACAAAATTTGAGTACAGAATTAAACAGCAAAAATATAAAATATACCGATGAACACTAAAAGGTTAGGAAGCATCTTGGGCAGCGTGTCGTCGTTCTTGATCATTGTCGGCCCGGGAAACTCAAGCACGAATGAAATTCGGAGAGTGTTGGAGTGCTTGAGTCACGAGAAAACTGTTCAGAAATGTTGTGGAAAGCTAAGGGGTGAACCCCCTTATATAGTCTATGTTGGTGCAAGATGCATCAGTGATGTCCTCCTCTAAGTGTTTCAATGTTTGACAATATGCTTAAGTCAGTGATACATTGAACAAGGGAAGGATAGTCAAGAAAACTGGACCAAAGTGAGAAAAAATCCTAGTTAACCTAGGCACGAAGTCCTGGTTCGAAAAATTGGGCACTAAGTCCAAATCATGGATTGGGTACTAAGTCCTGGCCGAGGGCTGGGCACCTAAGACCTGACCGAGGGTTGGACACTAAGTCCTAGTTCGTGGAATTGGGCACTAAGTCCTGGCCAAGGGCTGGGCACCTAAGACCTGACCGAGGGTTGGGCACTAAGTCTTGGTTCGTGGAATTGGGCAATAAGTCCTGGTCGTGGACTGGGTACGAAGTCCTGGTGAGTGAGGCTGGGCAAAAGCCCTGACAAGTAAAGTTAGACAATAAGTCCTGGTCGTAGGATTGGGCAAAAGTCCTAGTGAGTAAAGATGGGCAAAAGTCCAACCGGATGGGTCGGGTGGCAACTGTCTCCTGAGAGGAGTTGGTGAAAGGCGTGTTCCCCGGGAATCGGTTCGACCTAGGGTTTCGCGGAAATCCAAAGTTACAACCAAGTCCTTAAGGTTAAGATTGTATATGTGTTTGCCTTGTATTTATGTATCTTACAGGTACCTAAAATTGAAGACAAAGCAGGCAAACAAACACACAACAAGGCTGGAAACCTGGCTGCTATGCGCCCCTATTAACCAGGCGCCCTAATGAAACTAGCGCCTCAATGGGTCAAGCACCTGAATGAATCAGGCGCCTCCTTCAACACAGGCGCCATGGATCAAAGGTTTATCTGCTGCTGCAAGTTTGGAGCGAGGATAAGCTTTGACCAAGCCTTGTGAGGCGCCTCCTTCATCACAGGCGCCCCAGACAAAGCTATAAAAGGGGCTTCGACCCCTCAACTCAGAACAACATTTGAAGATCATTCTGAGCCTTCCAAGTAACGACAAAGTGCTAATGACGAAGCTCCTGGAGGAAGTGCGCGACACTTCGAAGTTCCAGATCTGCCGGTCTTCGACTCTTTTTGTTTAGTTTGATTTACTTTCCGTACTTGATTTCTTTAATATTTTTTATTGTAAATCTTGCACTGTAAGACGAGTTTCTCCGCCTCCGAAAAGTCTAGAAAGGAGACCATTAGTGGACGGGCGTTTCCCGTGCTTAGGCCTTGGACGTATTGACTCTGGGGGGTTGGGAATCAAGTAAAAAATCCGTGTGCAATCTGTTGTTTTGTTTTCCGTTCTATTTTTTCGCTGCTACTAACTCTGTGTCCAGAACGAACGAACGAAAGTTTAAGCAAGTTTCCGAAAGTTTTTACGGTCGATATTCACACCCCCTCTATTAATGGCACCGTTCCCCACAAGTGGTATCTGAGCCTGGTCGCTCTTCACCGGACTAACAGCCGACGGAGCAAAGACGCCAGGAGTTGAGGGGTAGCCCAGGGGTGAATCAGGTACATTTTTTAAAAATGTCAAGTTTTAAATTTCATATCACATGCTTTAAATGCAGGGAGAGAGGACACTATAAAAATCAGTGTCCTACTCGTAAGACTCGAACTTCACCACCGGCGACAAAGGAAGTACTAGCACTCGGAGTCCGGCGGGACAAGAGTTACATCAAATGTTTCAAATTCGAAAAGTACGGACACTACAAGAATCAGTGTTCGGTAAAGGTACGAAAAATTTACGTTCGAAAAGATTTTCAAATTATGCACTATCTTATGTAGATAATTTAGATTTTTTTTTTGAAAAATTAAACTTTGTGAATAGTCAAATCGATATCTTGCATGACCAATTACAAAATATAGATAATGTTAAAATATCAGAAATTAACTGTTTAATCCTTAATGTCAATTCAATAATTTCCAAAATAAATTCTGATAATATTAGATCTGAAAATTTTAATGATAATCCTGATATTAGATCTGAAAATTTTAATGATAATTCTAATATTAGATCTGAAAATTTTAATGATAATCCTGAAATTAACCCTGACAATTTAGAAATTAATACTGAAAATATTGAAAATAAGTTTGAAAATGTTGGAGATATTTCTGAGGATAAGGATAATTTTATTGAAGATATTTCTGAGGATAATGAGGATATTTCTGAAAATAGTGGAGATGAAATCTTTTTAGATAATAATTTAATTATTTTCTTGGATAATCCTGAAAACAATTATAAAACATTAACTAGTAGCCCTGAAAATTACTCCACCTACTATCAAGATGTAAAAGGATATGATTTTGATGATGAGGACAAGGAGGAAGGTGAATTTTCTAGGATCAAGGCTACAGTTAATAAAATTTACAAAAATTCAAACAAATCAGAATTGTTAGAAAAACTTGAAAAGTTAAATAAAGAAGCAATAGTAAATAAATAAGATATTTTTGAAATAATGAAGATGATGGAGCAAAACCTACAACTATTAATTATCCCAGAAATTTTGAAATCTAAATCTAATTAAATCTTAGCAATTTTTACCTTAATCATTTCAACTCTAATTAAATCTTAACAATTTTTTCCTTAATTATTTCAACCTTAAATAAATCTTAATTAATTGTTTTACTTAGTTTAATCCTTAATTAATTTAATCTAAATTAATCCTTAATTAATTTGACTTTAATTAATCCTTAATTAATATGACTTTAGTTAATTCTTAATTAATATGACTTTAATTAATCCTTAATTGATTTAATCCTTTATTTAACATTAAATTCAATTAATCTTCAATTAGCCTAATTAAATTAATTTTTAATTTAATTCTTAATTAATTTTAATTAATCCTTAACTAATTCAAGTTTAATTTAATTCTTAATTAATTTTAATTAATCCTTAATTAATTCAAGTTTAATTTAATTCTTAATTAATTTTAATTAATCCTTAATTAATTGAAGTTTAATTTAATTCTTAATTAATTTTAATTAATCCTGAATTAATTCAAGTTTAATTTAATTCTTTATTAATTTTAATTAATCCTTAATTTAATTTTAATTAATTATTAATTAATTTAAATTTAATTAATTCTTAATTAATTTAATTCCAATTAATTGCTAAATAAAACTTTAAATCTTAATAACTTAAACTTGAATTAAATAAAATCTTACTAAACAGCAACAATCAATTTAATAAAATTAAATATGTCAAAGTGGGTTGACATATTCGCGGGTTCACACGATGTGTATAAAATCGAAAATTGATACATTATTAATAATTTAAGTGAAATGTTATGAATTGTTTGACTCATGCATAACTGCCATGTCATGCATCTGCTATTTTTTTAAATATATGTCATGTCATTCATGTTTAATTTTATGTATGATTTAGAACGGTTATAGGAAGACTAATTGAAACTTGAACAATATATTATTAGGTGGAGGTGAGATGATAGTACGTTAGGGAGGCCCTTGTAATAATGTCATGTAAAGTAAGGAGTACCCTACTTGGTATGTTTAGACTGGTGAAACTAGCCGAAGCTACCGATCCAAAACCTAAGCTAGTTAGACCAAAATTTTTCAAGAAGTAATTTGAAAATAAATTTTCGATAAAAGGCTTTGTCAAGGAAAGGGTTGTTGCTCCAATAAGGCTACGGCAAATGAAGGCCTCTGTGCCTCGCCAAGACCTAGAAGCCAATTACTGAAACTCAAATTCAATTTACTATTTGATAAATTTGAATCTAACACAAGTTTTGACTAAATCTTAGATTTAAAAATAAATTGAGAAAAATTATTCAAACATCTCATAATACACCTATAAGGCAACCATGCTTGCTTGTACTAAGACATCTAAAATGGATGAGATGTTAAGGACTAATCAATTGAAAAATATTTTTCAAAGTTGTTTTTCAAAATTCTTAGAATATCTTCCTAAAATCTATTTCAAAATAGTGCTTTAACATAATAATGTTTTTATGGATTTCATGCTTGTCTGAGTGCTTATATATTATACATTTTCAAAATTATATCTATTTGAAAAATTGTTTGACCTACACAATTAGACACAAGTCTCTTAAGTCAACACTAAAGTCCCTTAAGGCACTTAGATAGAGTCAAACGGTATTTGATACAGGGAGAGTGTCTTATTCTTTTAAAAGATTTTTTTTATTTTTCGAAAACCATGCTTGAAAAATTATTATCACTTATGTTTTTCGAAAATGGTTTATACGTTAAAATTATCATGATTCTAAATTGTATATTCAAAAATTGTCTTCTTGAGAATTACCACACTCAAAATGATGTTCATTCTTTTGATTTTGATAAACCCTAAAGACATAGAGGAGGTCTACTTCATGATCTACAAAGACTCCTAGGATGTGTCAAATTTAGGGGGAGTCTAAATCAAAAAGAATTTATTTCTAACAAATAATTTTTCAAAATTATTAGATAGTTCTTATAATTTGAATCAAACCTTAAGACTCAGAAGAAGATCGCTTGTAGTCAACAGGCTTCCTAGGACTGGGTCAAGTTTAGGGGGAGGTCAAATTAAAAGAATTATTTAATAACAAAATAATATGTCTGCATGCACTGTATTTTTAAAACCTTTTAAAAACATAAGTAATTTTTTTCAAAATACTATCAATTTTTTCTTTCAAAATTTTTTTGTGTTTTTTTAATACTTTTGGAAATAATGCTTACTTGAATTTGGAGAATTTTCCAGGATACTTTGAAAAATATCCTTGTAGTTAATAAGGTTTCCTAGGATTGTGTCAGACTCGAAAAACAACCAAGTCAAGTAATGTACTAGTGTTTCTCAAAAGTACTTATATTTTTTAAAAATTGCATAATATTTTTCAAAAGTACTTATATTTTTCAAAAATTTTATAATATTTTTCAAAAATTGTATAATATTTTTCAAAAGTACTTATATTTTTCAAAAGTACCTATATTTTTCAAAAAGGGCAAAATAATTCTCTCAAATTGCAAACTAATTTTTTCAAAGTACAAAATTTTTTTGCACAATATTTCTCAAAATACTAAGGCCAATATTTTTTAAGTACAAATATTTTCAAAAAAAACTCAATATATTTTTCAAAAAGTACTTGAATTTTTCAAAAAACTCAATACAGTTTTCAAAAAGTACTTGTATTTTTCAAAAAGCTCAATATATTTTTTAATAATATACTTGTATTTTTCAAAAATGCTAATATTTTTCTAAAGTGCACCATATTTTCAAAAATACAAATTTTTGTGCAAGACATAGTTTTTCTATGAACAAATTTCTTTTTAAAAGTACGAATGCACTGTGTTTCTCTAAGTGAAATTTATCCTCTAAAGTGCATAGTTTCTTTTAAAAATCTTTTATGAGTGCAAGTTTTTTTTGAAAAACTTTCCAATTCTTCTAAGGCAATATTTTTTTCTAAGTGGGCAATTTTCAAAGTTTAAAATATTTTTCCAAATTGCTCAATACTTTTCAAAACTGGATTTTTTTTTTGTGCAAGTTAAGTACCTAGTTTTTTTTAACTAGTGATTTGCTATGCTTTCAAAAAATAAAAGCAAGCACTTTCAAAAGAAGTTTTTTTAAAATTTTTCATTGTTGGTGCAAGGCTGTTTTTGTCATTTTTGATGTATGACAAAGGGGGAGAGTGAGCTTAAGTTAGGAAATGTTTTTATCTTCTTCCCAAAGGAGAAAAATGAAAATCAAAATGTTTTTTTTTTTCAAAAAAGGGGAGAGTGAGCTTAAGTTAGAATTTTTTTTCTTTCTCCCAACGGATAGAGAGCTTTCCCAATAGATCAAAATGTATTTTCAAAACTTAGATCATTTTTTCCCAAGGATTATAATTTAGCCCTTTCGTCCAATCTAACTTAAGATATTGTCAAACATCAAAAAGGGGGAGATTGTTGGTGCAAGATGCATCGGTGATGTCCTCCTCTAAGTGTTTCAATGTTTGACAATATGCTTAAGTCTGTGATACATTGAACAAGGGTAGAATAGTCAAGAAAACTAGACCAAAGTGAGAAAAAGTCCTAGTTAACCTAGGCACGAAGTCCTGGTTTGAAGAATTGGGCACTAAGTCCTGATCATGGATTGGACACTAAGTCATGGCCGAGGGCTGGGCACCTAAGACCTGACCGAGGGTTAGGCACAAAGTCCTGGTTCATGGAATTGGGCACTAAGTCCTGCCCGAGGGCTGGGCACCTAAGACCTGACTAAGGGTTGGGCAGTAAGTTTTAGTTCGTGGAATTGGGCAATAAGTCCTAGTCGTGGACTGGGCACGAAGTCCTGGTGAGTGAAGCTGGGAAAAAGTCCTGACAAGTGAAGTTAGGCAATAAGTCCTGGTCGTAGGATTGGGCAAAAGTCCTGGTGAGTAATGCTGGGCAAAAGTCCAACCAGATGGGCCGGGTGGCAACCGTCTCCTGAGAGGAGTAGGTGAAAGGCGTGTTCCCCAGGATGGAAACTTAGGCGTCAGTTCGACTTAGGGTTTCACAGAAATCGAAAGTCAGAACCAAGTCCTTATGGTTAAGATTGTATATGTGTTTGCCTTGTATTTATGTATCATGCAAGTACCTAATATTGAAGACAAAGCAGGCAAACAAACACACAATAAGGCTGGAAACCTAGCTGCTAGGCGCCCCCATTAACCAGGGCGCCCTAATGAAACAGGCGCCTCAATGGGTCAGGCGCCTGAATGAATCAGGTGCCTCATTCAACACAAGCGCCCTGGATCAAAGGTTTATATGCTGCTGCGAGTTCGGAGCGAGGATAAGCTTTGACCGAGCCTTGTGAGGCACCACCTTCATCACAGGCGCCCTAGATAAAGCTATAAAAGGGGATTCAACCCCTCAATAAAGAAGAACATTCGAAGATCATTCTGAGCCTTCCAAGTGACGATAAAGCGCTAACGATGAGGCTCTGCGACCAAGGAAGCTCCGGGAGGAAGTGCGCGACACTTCGGAGTTCCAGATTGGCCGAGTCTTCGACTCTTTCTGTTTGGTTTGATTTACTTTCCATACTTAATTTCTTTAATATTTTTTATTGTCAATCTTGCACTGTAAGATGGGTTTCTCTGCCTCCGGAAAGTCTGGAAAGGTAACCATTAGTGGATGGGTGTTTCCCGTGCTTAGGCCTTGGACGTACTGACCCTGGGGGTTGGGAACCAAGTAAAAAATCCCGTGTGCAATCTGTTGTTTTGTTTTTCGTTCTATTTTTCCGCTGCTACTAAGTCTGTGTCCAGAACGAATGAATGAAAGTTTACGCAAGTTTCCAAAAAGTTTTTACTGTCGATATTCACCCCCCTCTATCGACGGCACTGATCCCCACAGTCTATTCTCGGGCGCCCCTGGGCTGTTGGACGCCTGCCACATGTAGCGAATCGGGCGCATCCTCATCCGCAGACTCGACCAAAACTCTATCTCTCGGTCTTGGGCGCCTGGGACCTTTGAGGTGCCTGATGGCTCACGGGCGCCTGAGATATTGACGTGTAACCTGTCAGCTCAGCCTCTCACCTAATGGAAATGCCTCAACACAAGTGCCTGTTACCTATCAGGCGCCTGAGATATTGACGTGCAACCGTCAGCTCAGCCTCTCACCCGATGGAAATGCCTCAACACAAGCGCCTATTACCTATCAGGCGCCTGGTCTCTCGGGCGCCTGAAGCCTTTCAGGAGCCTGGGATGCAGCAGTTACTCCCTTTCAGTCCTGCAACCAGGGTTAGTCCACAAACAGTATAACGTAGATAATAATTGTATGAATAATAGCCTGAGCTGTCTTGGTTCTAACTTTGGATTTCAAAATGAAACCCTAGGTCGAACCGACGCCTACTGTTCCCTTTTCTGGGGAATGCGTCCTCACCTACTCGTCTCAGGAGAAGTTACCATTTGCCAACTGACTCCTCCGGTTGGACTTTTGCACGACCTACGAGATTGTCGGATCTCGAGATGTCTATACCTCGACTCGCCTCTACTTCTATCCACAAACCTCGCTCGGCTAAGACTCTTGCCCGATCTTCCGGATTAGGTCTTCGGTGCCCAGTTCACGACCAGGACTTCTTGCCCAACTCTCGGTTAGGTCTTCTTGGCCAGTCCTCGACCATAAATTCTTGCTCAACCCTGAAGGTAAAGACTTCTGCCGAGGTGAACTAGGACTTTTTTGCACACTTGGTAAATCCGTTAGATCACAATATAAACTTAACATTGAACCCTTTTCCATTATCAAAACCAGGTTTGATATGGTGCTTCCAGCACCAACACAGAGGAGATGAGAGCCACGCTCCCTCATATATACATGGGGTAGGGGGTGGTCCCTCGCCAGCATTCTGTCCACTCGGTCACTCAGGAGCAGTGATGGCAGAGTGCGTATAGTGTCAGTGCCCTACCCACTCGGCCGACACATTATCGCATGTCTCGGTGGCTTGACTGGCGTCAGGGGTAACCATATCATTGCATCATGTGCATATGATGTATTGTGCATTTTGATTGTGATTGTTGCATTTATTTACTGCACTTGTTTGACATGCACATACAGAATATACCTTTTGTGTAGTTTGATGACCCTGTACTTGCTCGTGTGGTACGAGTCTTTTTATGGTCAAGATATACTGATTTTTGGTATGTATAGTCAGTTGTTTCTTTCAATTATGCATATTCTGATATTCCTGTTGAGACTGTATCATGTTGTTTCTGTATAGCTGATTTATCTAACTTTTCTGCCATGCATATCTTTCTATATACCAGCGGAGTCCACTTGGACTCACCACCCATCACAATGATTTTTGTTTTCAGGTTGATAGCTCGCCGGAGGAGCCCAGTTGTCAGTCCCAGGTCCCCACTACTCCATTTGGATGGGTGCTTCCACTAGTTTTGTTTTCTTTTTATAGCACATTCCATATTTTGTATTCATTTCAATACTGTGGGATTGTATTCGATTTATTCATACGGTATTACATTTTTTGAGTCCTTTGTTGGACTTTGTGATATGGTTTTGCTGCCTGCCTGCCCTAGGGGCAGCTGAGGTGAGTTTTACGATATTTCGTACTGTGATGGTATTATTTCATTTGATATATTTCTATTTGAGGTCCGTGGCCAATTATACTGCATGGGTGTTTGTGTGTATATGTAAATCATCCGCCGGACAGGGGAGATGCTGTCTGATTTTATATTGGATTAGCGGCTCCGTTAGTCTTGGGGTGTGACACTTGGCGAGGCACAGGAGCCTTCATAAGTATCGGAAAAATGACCCTTTCCTTAGATAAAGTCTTTTAAAGAAACGATACTTTTAATTTACTCATTGATAATCTTTGGTCTAACTAGTCTAGGATGTGGCAAGGTAGCTTATGCTAGTTCCACTTAGCAAAATCGACCGAGTCGGGTACACCTTACCCTTCCTGACTTTCTAGACCATGCTTCCCTAACGTACTATCATCTCATCCACCCTGGTACTAAGTTGGGCAAGTAACAAACAACCTTTTTCCTATATAGCCATTCTAAATTAACTAGGAAATAAGTTAGCATATATGACATGACAAATATATAAAAAGAAAAATTAACCAGATGCATGAGCAAGATAGTTATGCATATGTCAATCAAGACAAAGCATTTTAATTTTATTTCTAAGAATGTATTAAATTCTTGACTTGATACAAATCATGTGAACCCGTGAATGCCTCAACCCACTTTGCCACATTTATTATTATTATGTTGATTGTTCCATTTGGTAGAATTTTATTTAGTTTCATATTTAGAGGTATCTAATAAAAATTTAGTTCATGGATTTCATATTAACAAATTTTGATTTTTTTGAATTAATAATTAGCCATTTAAAATTTTGAATTAAGATTTTAACTTTGGATTTCTAATTAAAGTTGAATTATTATTATTAATTAAAATTTGTGTTTTACTCACTTAATTTGAATTTTTAAGTATTAATTAATGGTTTTGTACTAATAATTTTTAAAATTTTTAATTAACTTTGAATTTTCAATTAAAGTTGCATTATTATTATTAATTAAAATTTAATTTGTGGATTTTATTTTAGCAGATTTTGAGTTAGATTAAAATTTGAATTTTTGATTCGTGTGCTTTTAAGATGTCATTTTGAATTAATAGAGTTATTACACTGATTCTTTGAATTTAAATTTGAAATTGAATTTTAAGAGTTAAATCCAGTACTTTGCGTTCGATTGAATCAATTCAATTAATTCGAATAATTTTGATTCATCTATTGATTTTTTAATTTTAAATTATTAATTATTTTTAATATTCTTGTTTTATTTATTTTCTTATAATATTTTTTAATTAAAATTTCTACGTTGATGAGTTTAGACATATCAAAATTTTCATATTCATTTTCATCTTTAGACTTATTAATTTCATCATTATCTTTAAAATTATTAATTAGTTATTATTTACAAAATTATTAATCACATTATTATTTTCAAAATTATTGATTTTATTATTATCTTCAAAATTATTAATTACAGTTTTATTTTATGAATTATCTGTATAATTATTAATTAAAGTTTTATTTTGAGAATTATATTTAAAGTTATTAATTAAAGTTTTATCTGAATTATATGTAAAATTATTAATTAAAGTTTTATCTTGAGAATTAACTGTAAAATTATTAATTAAAGTTTTATCTTGAGATTTATCTATAAATATAAAATTATTTAAAATGACAGAATTAATTTCTAAAATTATAGTATTAATATTAAAAATTAAAGAATTAATATTCAATATTTTAATATTATCAATGTTTGATTTAGATATATTATTATCTAATTTATCATGCAACGTATTTAATTTACTATGTAAAAAATCTAATTTATCAGAAAAAAGTACCATCTATTTTAGCATGCATATCCACTAATTTGTCAGCAAAATTAAACTTTGAATTGGCAGGAATTTTGCACAAATTAACTTCTTGTACCTTCTTCACATTTTCCTATATTATGGCTTTGTTGTTCCTCCATTCTAGATACTGATTCTTATAGTATTTATGCTTCTAGTACTTGAAGCACTGGATATGGTTCTTATCCCTCCGGACTTCTAGCGCTGGTACCTCCATTGTCGCCAGTGGTGACGTACGAATCTTAGTAGTAGGACACTTATTTTTATAGTGCACTCTCTCCATGCACTTGAAACATGTTATATGAAATGTAAAACTTGACATAATTAAAATTATCATTTCACCCTTGTCTACCCCTCAATCCATGGCCTTCTTTCTCCTCTGGCAGTGAGTCCGATTAGAGCCTCCTACTTTGATACCAATTGTAGGATTGATGTCGTCGATAGAGAGGGGTGAATATTGACTCTCGTGAACTTTTGTCATCTCGTCGTTCGTTCGTCTTTCTTATCAGAGATGTTAGTAGTACGCAGCGGAATATTAAAGTAAAGAAACGCAAGATAAAAGTGACACGTGAGATTTATTTACTTGGTTCCCAACTCCCAGGGTAGTACATTCAAGGCCTATGTACTCAGCATGACTCCACTAATGGTCTCCTTTTTAGAATTTTTGGAAGAGGAGAAAACCCATCTTATAGTTCAAGATTACAAGCAAAAATAAATGAAATTTATGTATAACTTGTAATAATAAAAGCAACCCTAAAAGAAAGAAGACCCCGACCAATCTGGAAGTCTAAAGCACAATACACATCCTCTTGGAGCCTCCTTGGTTGTAGAACTTTACCTTAGTACTTTTGCTTTGCAGAGACTGAGTAGGATGAAAGAATTGATGATCTGAAATCTCTATTCAAACCCCTTTATATACTGGTCACTCGGGCGCCTGTGTAGCCTTATTGAGCGTCCCCAGGTAGATACTTATCTGATCCATTAATCGAGACTTATCATCGACGTTAAGTGCTATGGAATGGGTCCTAAGCGCCTGGGACCAATAGGGGCGCCCGGGACCTAGGGCGCCCTAGTGGGTTAGGGGCGCCTGAATCATTCGGGTGCTTGGGACCAACTCAAGCACCAGAGTTCTCCCGGGCGCTTGGGAGTCTGTCCCAGGCCGCCACTTGCTTTCTCATTGCTTTTGCTCTCCAGTCTTACTTCCTACTCTAGGTTCCTGCAAAACAAGAAAACACAAAACAAGCAAACAACCTAAGCTTTAGTTCTATAAGTCTACCTGACCTACTAGGCTTTACTTGGAGTCAACTCTCCAAGACTTTACTACCTAAGGTCAACTTCTTAGGGTTTCCTACTGCCTAGCTTCACTCACTAGGACTCTATCTTGCCTGGCTTCACACACCATGATATTTACCCAGCTTCAGTCACTAGGATTTCGTGTCCAACCCATGGTTAGGTCTTCATGCCCAACTTCACTCATCAGGACTTCGTCTACCTAGCTTCACTCACTAAAACCCAGCTTCATTCAACAGGATTTCGTGCCCAATCCTCAACCAGGACATCGGTGCCCAACCCTTGGTGCCCAATTCATCGAACTAGGACTTCAGTGACCAACCCTCGACTAGGTCTTTGTGCCCAATTCTGAACCAGGACATCATGCCCAGCTTCACTCAATAGGGCTTCGGTGCCTTGGCAATGACTTCTTTACTAGTCATATGATCGTGACTAGACTTCTCTTTGTCAAACATCAAGTTCTGTTTAGCTTGGCCCTTAATTTAACTAATCAGATCTAGGTTTAGTCACTTTGCGAAACATCAAGTCCTATTTGGATTAACCCTTGGTCAAAATGACCAGATCTAGGTTTAGTCACTCTATCAAACATCAAGTCCTATTTGGCTTAAATCTTTGGTCAAACTGATTAGACCTAGGTTTACCCTGCCAAATATCAGGTCTTGTTTGGCTAACCCTTTCGTCAAACTGTTCAGACCTGGGTTTACCCTGCCAATCATCAAGTTATGATTAGCTTAATCCTTGGTCAGACTGATCAGACCTGTTGGTGCAGGTAGCACCTAAGTCAAACCTGGGTTTTGATAATGGCAAAGGGTTCAAAAGTTAAGATGTTATTGGTGTCTAATGTGTTTACTAAGTGTGCAGGAAGAAGCCCTAGGTACACTAGGCAAAGAAGCCCTGGTCGAGGACTGGGCAAGAAGTCCTGGCAAAGGGCTGGGCAAAGAAGTCCTGGTCAAGGACTGGGCAAGAAGACCTGACTGGAAGTCGGGCAAAGAAGTCCTGGTCGAGGGCTGGGCACGAAGTCCTGGCAAGGGGCTAGGCACCGAAGACCTGACCGGAAGTTGGGCACGAAGACCTGGTCAGGTAGATTGGGCAAAAGTCCAACCGGAGGAGCCGGTTGGCAAAAGGTAAACTCTCCTTAGAGGAGTAGATGAGGATGTGTTCCCCGTCGAGGGAATAGTAGGCGTCAGTTCGACATAGGGTTCCATTTGGGAGACCCGAAGTTAGAACCAAGACAACTACGGCTGTAAATATTGACTAATATTCTTGCTTTGGTTGTTTTGGAACTAACCTTGGTTGCAGGACCGAAGGAGTGTGTGTCTGCAGCTCAGAATGCCCCAAAGGAAGGGGGTATGAAGCTGGGCTAGGCGTCCGGGAGGTCCCGGGCGCCCAAGGTCAAAGCCAAACAAGCAAAGAAGCAAGAACGCTTCGAAATCACACTGGGCTAGGCACCCGGGAGGTCCTGGGCACCCAAGGTCAAAGCCAAAGAGTAATCGAAGCAAAATCAGCCACGAAGCCAACGGACCAAGTCAAGCTAGGCGCCCAGGAGGTCCCGGGCGCCCCAATCAGCTCCAGAGGCCGATTCGAAGGGGATAAGCGCTGACCAAGCTGCAGATGAAGGTTCTCCGATCTGAAGGCATGTGTCAGGCGCCCCCAGTGAATCAGGCACCCCCAGGAGCACTATAAAAGGGGCTCGACCCCAAGGCTTCAATAACACAACTTTCTAACACCTCCAAGCTTTTCGTTCAAGCGCTCTGCTCCGGCAAACTCCGATCTCGAGATTCCAGCGCCGACGACGACCCTCTGCTCCGAAGTACGATCCACATCGGGCATCGGTAACGAAAAGTGTAACTCTTTTATTTACTACAATATTCTTGTACCAAAATCTGTAAACCTTTGCGCGATTATAGAATTGCCCGCAGTAAACGGTCAAGGACCGTGGGCCTTGGAGTAGGAGCCGACCGCGACTTCAAACCAAGTAAAGGACTTGTGTTCTTTGTGTGCTTGTTTTGTTTTCCGCTGCATTTACTCTTTCCTTAATCCGAAGAAAAAGTTTTAACGATATTCACCCCCCCCTCTATCGTTTTTCTCAATCCAACAACTGGTATCAGAGCGGGGTAGCTCAAATTTGGTTCAACCACCAAATTGGGAGTTTTTCATATTTTTACGAAGTTTTTAATTTCTTTTTCGATCGAATTTTTATCGGTAATCGAGGTTTGTGCAACACCACTCGATCGTTTCGTTTTAACTATTTTATTCCTGCACTACTAATCCAAGACCAAGTCTTGGGACAGTTTTTTGTTATTATTTCAGAATTTCTAAATGGCCATGCAAGAGGGTTTCAGTACAGCCAGACCACCACTCTTCAGTGGGGAGGACTTCTCCTACTGGAAGAGTCGGATGGAAGTTCACCTGAAAACTCAGGTGGATATGTGGATCATAATCCAATCTGGTCTGGAAATCCCAAAAAATGCTGAAGGAGTGGCACAACCTTACACAGAATGGGATGCCTCGCTAAAAAAGAAAATCGAGGCTGATGCTAAAGCGACCCAGACACTCCAATGCGGTCTAACCAAAGAAGAGCTGAACCGAGTGGGACCATTCAACAGTGCAAAGGAACTCTGGGATATGATGATCGAATTGCACGAAGGAACCTCCGACACCCGAATCAGCAAGAGGGACCTTCTGCTAAACCGAGTGGGACCATTCAACAGTGCAAAGGAACTCTGGGGTAAGTTGATCGAATTGCACGAAGGAACCTCCGACACCCGAATCAGCAAGAGGGACCTTTAGCAAGAGGAGCGTCGCTAAAAAAGAAAATCGAGGCTGATGCAAAGCGACCCAGACACTCCAATGCGGTCTAACCAAAGAAGAGCTGAACCGAGTGGGACCATTCAACAGTGCAAAGGAACTCTGGGGTAAGTTGATCAAATTGCACGAAGGAACCTCCGACACCCGAATCAGCAAGAGGGACCTTCTGCTAAACAAGTTATACACAATCAAAATGAATGACGGCGAATCAGCAGCCTAGCTCCACTCTAGAATCCAAGAGTTAATGAACGGTCTACATACAATCGGTCACAAGGTAGAAAACCGTGACCTGATCAGGTATATCCTAAACACCTTCCCGAAAAATACTTTGTGGGCATCTATGGTAGATGCGTACAAAGTTTCAAGGGATCTTTCTAAAATCAAATTAGACGAGTTAATTTCTGAACTTGAATTCCATGAGCAGACTAACTGCACCTTAGCCGAGAAAGGCATTGCTTTTGTTGTAGGCAAAATAGGAAAGGTGGCCAAGAAGAAGCCTCAACCTGCACCCGAGTCTGACTCAGACTCAGATTCAGAAGACAGCGAAGGGGATCAACCCAAGCTGGTGCGGCTAGCCCGGGACTACTACAAGGAATTGAAGAATCAACCAACAGAAGAAAAGCCAGTCGAAAGAAGGGTGATCTAACCGAACCATTCATGACCAAATCCAACGTAACGTGCTTCGAATGCAACAAGAAGGGACACTTCAAATCGGAGTGCCCTAATCTGAAAGAAGCCAAGAAGACAAGAAGGAAGAAGGCCCTTCAAGCAACGTGGGATGAGTCTTCATCCGAAGAAGAAGAAGAGGCCCCACAATCAACCTGCTCGCCCTGACTGCTTCGGAAGTAATCGACACCGGATCAGAATCGGAACCGGACGACGGAAAGCTCACCATTTCGGAAGACGGCAAAATAACTGTAAGTGGTTATTCAAAAGCTGAATTAGCAAATTAATTGCTTACCTATCTAGTAACTTGGCGAAAGCCAAAATTTGAGTCGAGTCTCTCCAACAGGAAGTAAAACTCCTGAAAGAGGACGCTGACTCTAGATCTTTGACTGAGAAGGTTCAAGAAGGAACCTCTACTCAAGTTGAAAATCTTGAGAAAGAGAACTCCTCCTTGAAAACTCAAGTCAAGGACCTTAGAGCAGCTTTGGAACAATTCACTTCGGGTTCCAAGGGTCTTGATATGATCCTTGGAAAATTGAAGTCAGTTCTAAATCGATCCGGGTTAGGGTATCGAACCAAGGCTAGACAAAGGTCATATTATGCTGTACTGAATCAGTCTAGACCCAAAGTTCAGGTATGGGTAACCAAACTTTGCCTGAGCAACCAAGCTGGACCAAACCAGTATTGGATCCCCAAGGACAAGATTCATATCTTGCCTAATCATTACCGTGGCTTAAGTCCAGGGGGAGGCAACTTAAAAACCATTTTTATAGTTAAATAAATTCTTTTTCTTATTGTAAAATTGCATGATTGCTTGTTTATTTATTTTCTATAATTTACCATGCTTAGACCTAGGACTGGTTAGATTAAGGACTAAACCGATTAATAGAAATTTGAATAACATAGTATTGGGTGGAGGTGAGATGATAGTACGTTAGGAAAGCCATTTTGGCGGAACTAGCCGAAGCTACCGATCCAAGACCCAAACTAGTCAGACCAAAATCTTTCAAGGAGTAACTTGAAAATGGATTTTCAATAAAAGGCTTTTATTGTCAGATTTGATGATCCAATAAGGCTACGGCCAAAGAAGCCGATTATTGAAAACCAAATTCACTTTACTATTGTCAAATTTGAATCTAACACAGATTTCAATTAATCTTAGATTCAACCATTGTTTTCAAAAATAATATTAAAACATAATTAATTGGTTTTTCAAAATTAAGTTAATTTTTCAAAACTAATCATAGTTTTTCAAAATATAATCTTTACTTCTATTAAAACCTGTCTCACAAAAACCCATAAGGTTAACGTGATTGATAACTCTAGATTGGGTGAGACAGACTAGGTTGTGAAAATCAATTTAGGCTATCCTTGATTCTAATTGGATCCAAATCAACAAAACTCTTTATGTGTAGGAACATAAAGATTTGGACCAATGGATGTTGGATAGCGGGTGCTCCAGACGCATGACTGGGGACAAATTGAAATTCACCAAACTCAAGTTCAAGAACCTAGGCTCTGTAGCATTTGGCAACAATGCTACACTCAAAGTCATTGGGTCGGGTAACATTGAACTCAAATCTGATTTTGTCATTAAAAAGGTACTTTTGGTTGAAAACTTTAAATTTAACTTGCTTAGTATAAGTCAATTGTGTGATACTGGCTATGTAGTTACCTTTACCAACTCTAACTGCCTGATTAGAAACTTGCAAGACTCAGAAATCATGCTTAAGGGCACTAGGAAAAATAATGTTTACACTATAAACTTACCCCTAGTACCTAAATGCCTCTTAACTCAGTTAGAAAAATCAAACCTCTGGCATAGGAGATTAGGTGTAACACCCAATAATTTTCTGGTATTATTAGGGATTTTTCAGAATTTTTCTAGCATTCTTCGGAATTAAAATAAAAAGAAAAAAATTAAATTATTAAAGGGTCGGGTGGGGATTAATCTCGCGACCACGCGAGAAGCAAATCCTTAAGCAAGCTTTGCTAACCAGCTGGGCAAGGGTATCAAGCACAGAAAAGGATGAAGCGAAATAATGTTATAGTTGATTTAGCCCGTTTCATGAAGAGGTATTTAATCTTCCACTTAAGTTGGGTTAAGACCCCTTTTAGGGTTGGAGGAGGCCACGCGAGCAGGTTGGGAGACTACGAAAAACAGGGAGGACAAGGAGAGTTTTCTCCTCCTTCTTCCTCTTGAAGTAGAAAACCTAGGGCTTCTTCCCTAGGGCCAAGGGTGAAGTTTTCTCGCAAGGGAAGAGAAGAGGAGCGCTACGCTAGGAGTTTCCCTAGATATTTAGTGAGTTTTCTTCAAGATAAGGGTAAGTAGATCACTCACCTGCAATAGAAGTAGTTTCGTCATGTATTTATCATTGTAGAACCATGTTTGTGATCTAAGTGCATGCTTTAAGATTATGGTCTTTCTTATTTGTGTGTTTTAAGTTCCTAAAGAATACATGTTTTATCATAGAATATGAATTGGAGTAAGTTTTTGTGTATGTGACCTAAGCATGACAAGAGTAAGTTCTTGAAAAGTCCCAAAAAGGAGTTTTGGGGTTAAGGGCACGCAAGGTGCTCGATGAAAGTTCCAAGTAAGAAAAGGTGAAGGTTTATAGTGCAAGATTTATGAAAAAGAAAGTTAGTTTGATAAATACAAGCATTATGAGTAAGAAAGTATTTTACTTTTGTAAAGTGACATGTACCGGGCAAATGAGAGGCCCACAGAAAGTAAGAAAGAAGCTCTAATAGGGTGCGGTGGCTAGCTACCCCGAAACCTATTAGGGATGCCCGCATTGGTACATTGATACCATGGTACAGTGTCAAGGCCTGAGAAAGTTGATTATTATTTTGAAGTATATGAGTATATGTAAGTGTTTTCAGTTTAAGCATATGTTTTGCTATGTATGTTATCATTGTTATGTTACAAGCATGTTAAAGAGCAAGAGCAAGGAAGTTATTGGTTTAAAGTATGGAATGTATAAGTAGTAACTCTCAAAAGAAATTATGAGCATGTTAGATTTGCCAATGTTTTAATGCTAGTAAATGTTTTCAAGCATGATTGATGCATGATAAGTATGTGAAAGTTTCCATGTGTAAGTATTTCAAAGTGCATGTGTTTTGAAGCAAGCATTATTTGAAAAGAGCATGTTTATCATTGATCGCATGGATTTGTGAGTTAGGATTTACTTACTAAGCAAATCGATTATTAGTTGCATTTCCTTCTATTGCAGACAAAGGTAAAGAAAAAGCATAAGCTAGGGAGGCGAGCGGGACTTGCGTTGATGTCAGTGGCGGTGGAACCGTGGGAGAGATCCTTGGTATAAGCTTAAGAGGCAATTTCTGAAATTTAGAAACCTGGAGTTGATATCTTGATTGGTAAAATGTGAACATGGTGTGTAAACTACGCATAGAGGTTAAGTTTGGTACAAACTCTAGAGTGTTTTGCTTACGTTTTGATAGTTTTATTAAATTCCGCAATGATTCTAATTTCAAGTTATTGGATTCATTTTGAGTTGCTAGGATGTTTATAAAACTAGTATAGAGTATAGAAATGAAGTTATTTCTTTATATACATGGAAGGTATGTGAATTGTGGACTTTTGAAACAAATTTTCGGGCCTGAAAATGCAGTTTTCAGGCGTGCCAGTCGACTGATTCAGAACCAGTCGACTGCCCTATCGAACAGTAGCTTCTGTTCGATGCACCAGTCGACTGCCAAGAGGCCAGTCGACTGGTGCCGGGCACAGAAAGTTTCTGTTGCTAACACCAGTCGACTAGCTATATAGCAGTCGACTGGTACCATTAAAAAGAAAGTGTTGTAGGGCAGATGGTTAGTGCTTCTCTTTTACAACTAAGAGGTCTCGGGGTCAAATCCTTGCAAAGTCAATAAAATGAATGTTTTTTTTTAAAGAAATAAATTCAGAGCAAGTTAAGGGAAGTCAAGTAGTTGTAACCTAAGGCTAAGAATAAGATAAAGTTAAGGTTAAGTGAATGTGGCGCCCACCTTAAGGGAGAGAAAGAGAAGGCGGGTCGTCACAAAGTGGTATCAGAGCCAGTTCCACCCTTCCGCCACACTGACATCAAGCATCAATCCTGCCACCTGCCAAGTAAGAAGTTTATATGTTGTAGTTTTGTATGCTTTTCATTGTTGACTGCTAGTATCAGTAAGTGCATGATGATAAGGAAGTATGTTAGTATTATTATATGCTAATATGTGCATGGAGATAATGAAGTAAGTTAGTAAGAGATAATGAGTTTTTATTTTCTTTTCACTATAGAGTAAGAGAATGGCAAGAGGACGTCCCAGAATTGTCCGAAATGAGAAGCAAGCTCCTAGAGGGCAAGAGGCAACATAGTCTCTTTATGATATAGAGTAAGAGAATGTCAAGAGGACGTCCTAGAAAGGCCCAAAATGAGGAGCGAGCTCCTAAAGGGCAAGAGGCAACACAGTCAGTTCCACCACCAAATCTTTTAGAGGTGGTGGCTCGGTTACAAGGGTAAGTAGTAGGATAGCAGCAAGTTATTGCCACCATGATGACTAACCAGTAGGCCGCTCCCATTACCCCGCTGGTGGAGAATGTAGTGACACCAGTTGTGACCGACGATCCATCGGTTACATCTATAGTCCCGGCAAGAGGGGGGGTAAGGCAAGAAGCGTACTTCATTCAGTAGAAGAAACTGAAGCCAGGGAACTTCCCAGGCACAAGCGAACCATGGGATGCTCAAGCATGGTACAAGTCTTTAGAAAGTATGGTAGAGCTACTGGACTGGCCTGAGGTAGAGAAGATAAAGGGTGCATTTTTCTGTCTTATGGGAGATGCTAGAATATAGTAGGAGAGAGTCAAGGCCAAGAGAAATGTCAGCCAGATGACATGGGTCGACTTCGAGACTGAGTTCTTCGAAGAATATTTTCACATGCGAGTAACCAACAAATATTATGATGAATTCACGGAGTTCAGACAAGGAGAACTATCCTTGGATGAAGCAGTGAGGAAGTTCAACCGACTTGCTTGTCTGTGCCTAGAGCTAGTTGGCACTGAAAGAGAAAGAGTCAGGCTAATGCTCAAGATGTTAAGGTCTGAGATAACTTTAAAGGTGGCCAGCGGCCGCAAACCTCGAAAGGACTGATAACAGTATAAAGGCCACCAAAAATGTTGAACAATGAAGTTCTTAATGACCTTACCTTCGGGAGAGGTCATGGCATCTACTCGGTGGCTAAGAGCTGTATTAATTCGGATTTCCAACAGAGAACTCTATAGTGATTTAGTAGTCCTTGAGATGAAGGATTTCGATCATTTTAGGGATGGATTTCTTGAGCAAGTATAGTGCCTCTAATGAATGCCTTAAAAGAAAAGTCAAGTTCTCACCAGAAGCAGAACCTCCATTTGAGTTTATTGGAGACCCAAAGAGAAAGACAAAAAGGTTCTTATCTACCTTACAAGCTCAGAGAATGTTAGATAATGGATGTTCTGGTTATTAGCGCATATAGTAGATGCAAGGCAAAGAGAAGAGTTAAAGTAAAATGAGGTATGGGTAGTCTGTGACTATCCTGAGGTGTTTCCTGAAGAGTTACCAGGACTCCCTCCCAATCGAGAAATTGAATTTGGAATTGAGTTGGTTCCAGGAACCAACCCAATTTCAAAGGCACCATATCGCATGGCACCAGCATAACTGAAAGAGCTGCAAGAACAGTTACAAGAGTTGCTCGACAAGGGTTTCATCCGCCCTAGTCATTCACCCTGGGAAGCTCCTGTGTTGTTCGTCAAGAAGAAAGATGGATCCATGCGAATGTGTATAGATTATCGAGCCTTGAATAAGGTAACCATCAAGAACAGATATCTCTTGCCAAGGATAGATGATTTATTCGATCAGTTGAAGGGAGCCACGGTGTTCTCCAAAATAGATCTGCGATCAGGTTACCATCAACTCAAAGTGAAGGAGAGTGATGTGCCAAGGACTGCTTTCAGTACAAGATATGGGCACTACGAGTTTGTGGTCATGCCCTTTGGAGTGACAAACGCCCCTGCGACGTTTATGGATCTAATGAATAGAGTGTTCAAGGATTTTCTGGACAAGTTCGTCATTGTCTTTATTGATGATATCCTAGTGTATTCAAAGACTCAGGAAGAACATGACGAACACCTGAAGATGGTATTGCAAGCCTTACATCAGAAGGAGTTGTATGCCAAATTCTCAAAGTGTGAGTTTTGGCTTGACCAAGTGGCCTTCCTAGGTCACATCATTTCCAAGGAAGGTATTATGGTAGACCCAGCCAAGATTGAAGCAGTTAGTAACTGGAGTCGACCAAAGAATGCCAGTGAGATCAGAAGTTTTCTAGGTTTGGCAGGGTACTACAGAAGGTTTGTAGAGGACTTTTCAAAGATAGCTTCTCCACTTACAGCCCTTACCAGAAAGAATAAGAAGTATGAGTGGACTGAGGGTTGTGAGCAAAGCTTCCTTGAGTTGAAGAAGAGACTGACCAGCGCTCCTATCCTTACAGTACCCGAAGGTGATAAGAGCTTTGATATATACAGTGATGCATCAAAGCTAGGACTTGGAGCAGTCCTTATGCAAGAAGGCAAAGTCATAGCTTATGCTTCCAGGAAACTCAAGGACTATGAAAAGAATTACCCCACTCATGATCTGGAGTTGGCAGCTGTAGTCTTTGCTCTAAAGATATGGAGGCATTACTTGTATGAAGTGCAGTGTAAGATTTATACAGATCACCAGAGTCTGAAATATTTCTTCACTCAGAAAGACCTCAATATGAGACAGCGCAGGTGGCTCGAGTTAGTGAAGGACTATGACTGTGAGATTCTTTACCACCCTGGTAAGGCAAATAGAGTAGTAGATGCACTGAGTAGAAAGACTTATGCCACTTTGATGTCCTTATCATCATTGGCACCACCATTACAGAAGGAGATAGTAGATTATGGAGTGGAGATTATTGATGGGCAGCTAGCTCTATTGACACTAGAGTCGACTTTGCTTGAAGAGATATAGAAAGAGCAAGCTGAGGATTCTGATATCCAAAGGATCAAGCAGGAGATGCAAGAAGGAGGGAGTAAAGAGTTTAGAGTATCTGACAGTGGGATACTCTACTATGGTGACCGTTTATGTGTCCCCAATCATGAAGAGCTGAGAAAGAAGATTCTTGCAGAAGCCCATGGAACTCCCTACTCAATGCATCCTGGTTCCACTAAGATGTACCAGGATTTGAAAAGAAGATTTTGGTGGTAAGGGATGAAGAGAGACATAGCTAAGTATGTCAGCACCTGCCTGACATGTCAGAGAGTTAAAGCAGAACACCAGAGACCAGGAGGTGGCCTACAACCCATTCAGATTCCAGAGTGGAAATGGGAAGACATAGCCATGGATTTCATAGTTGGTCTACCAAAGACAACTAATGGCTATGACGCTATTTGGGTGATAGTAGATAGATTGACCAAGTCTGCCCACTTTTTGGCAATCAGAGTGTCTTACTCAATTGAAAAGTTAGCCCAGTTATATGTGCAGGAAGTGATCCGACTACACGGAGTCCCGAAGACCATTATCTCTGATAGGGATGGTCGTTTCACTTCACACTTTTGGGAGTGCATACAGACAGCGTTAGGCACCAAACTGAAATTCAGCATAGCTTTCCATCCCCAGACTGATGGACAGACAGAGAGAGTGAATCAAGTTTTAGAAGATATGCTCAGAGCTTGTGCATTAGACTTCAAGGGCAGTTGGTGCAAGTATTTATGTTTAGCTGAGTTTGCCTACAACAACAGTTACCAAGCCACTATTGGTATGGCACCCTATGAAGCTCTTTATGGTAGGAAGTGTAGATCTCCCCTTTGTTGGTTTAAAGGAAGTGAGAAGAAGGAAATGGGGTCACAGACTAATCTTATAGATGATACCACAGAAGCTATAAAGAGCATCCGCCAGAGGATAGAGACTGCTCAGAGTAGGCAGAAGAGTTACGCCGATGTACGCCGTAGGCCGTTAGAGTTTGAAGTTGGGGATACAGTTTTCCTCAAAGTAGCTCCTATGAAGGGTGTAATGAGATTTGGCAAGAAAGGCAAGCTAAGTCCTCGATACATAGGACCCTACCTAGTGACGAAAAGAGTTGGCAAAGTAGCTTATGAGTTGGAGCTACTCTCAGAGATGTCAGCAATACACAATGTGTTCCATGTCTCAATGTTGAAGAAGCACATCCCAGATGCCAACCAAGTGATTGAGCCACAGATGGTACAAGTTCAAGAAGATCTCAGTTATGAAAGTCGACCTATTCAGATAATAGATCGAGCAGATAAGAAGTTGAGGAACAAAGTGGTACCACTAGTAAAAGTTTTATGGCTGAATCAGAAGTATGAAGAGGCAACCTGGGAATCAGAAGATAGCATGAGGCAAAGGTATCCTGAGTTGTTCTAAGTTCGAGGACGAACATTTTATAAAGTAGGGAGGATTGTAATACCCAATAATTTTCTGGTATTATTAGGGATTTTTCGAAATTTTTCTAGCATTTTTCGGAATTAAAATAAAAAGAAAAAAAATTAAATTATTAAAGGGTCGGGTGGGGATTGATCTCGCGACCACGCGAGAAGCAAATCGTTAAGCAAGCTTTGCTAACCAACTGGGCAAGGGTATCAAGCACAAAAAAGGATGAAGCGAAATAATGTTATAGTTGATTTAGCCCGTTTAATGAAGAGGTATTTAATCTTCCACTTAAGTTGGGTTAAGACCCCTTTTAGGGTTGGAGGAGGCCGCGCGAGCAGGTTGGGAGGCTGCGAAAAACAGGGAGGAAAAGGAGAGTTTTCTCCTCCTTCTTCTTCCTCTTGAAGTAGAAAACCTAGGGCTTCTTCCCTAGGGCCAAGGGTGAAGTTTTCTCGCAAGGGAAGAGAAGAGGAGCGCTACGCTAGGAGTTTCCCTAGATATTTAGTGAGTTTTCTTCAAGATAAGGGTAAGTAGATCACTCACCTGCAATAGAAGTAGTTTCGTCATGTATTTCTCGTTGTAGAACCATGTTTGTGATCTAAGTGCATGCTTTAAGATTATGGTCTTTCTTATTTGTGTGTTTTAAGTTCCTAAAGAATACATGTTTTATCATAGAATATGAATTGGAGTAAGTTTTTGTGTATGTGACCTAAGTATGACAAGAGTAAGTTCTTGAAAAGTCCCAAAAAGGAGTTTTGGGGTTAAGGGCACGCAAGGTGCTCGATGAAAGTCCCAAGTAAGAAAAGGTGAAGGTTTATAGTGCAAGATTTATGAAAAAGAAAGTTAGCTTGATAAATACAAGCATTATGAGTAAGAAAGTATTTTACTTTTGTAAAGTGACATATACCGGGCAAATGAGAGGCCCACAGAAAGTAAGAAAGAAGCTCTAATAGGGTGCGGTGGCTAGCTACCCCGAAACCTATTAGGGATGCCCGCATTGGTACATTGATACCATGGTACAGTGTCAAGGCCTGAGAAAGTTGATTATTATTTTGAAGTATATGAGTATATGTAAGTGTTTTCAGTTTAAGCATATGTTTTGCTATGTATGTTAACATTGTTATGTTACAAGCATGTTAAAGAGCAAGAGCAAGGAAGTTAGTGGTTTAAAGTATGAAAATGTATAAGTAGTAACTCTCAAAAGAAATTATGAGCATGTTAGATTTGCCAATGTTTTAATGCTAGTAAATGTTTTCAAGCATGATTGATGCATGATAAGTATGTGAAAGTTTCCATGTGTAAGTATTTCAAAGTGTATGTGTTTTGAAGCAAGCATTATTTGAAAAGAGCATGTTTATCATTGATCGCATGGATTTGTGAGTTAGGATTTACTTACTAAGCAAATCGCTTATTAGTTGCATTTCCTTCTATTGCAGACAAAGGTAAAGAAAAAGCATAAGCTAGGGAGGCGAGCGGGACTTGCGTTGATGTCAGTGGCGGTGGAACCGTGGGAGAGATCCTTGGTATAAGCTTAAGAGGCAATTTCTGAAATTTAGAAACCTGGAGTTTGATATCTTGATTGGTAAAATGTGAACATGGTGTGTAAACTACACATAGAGGTTAAGTTTGGTACAAACTCTAGAGTGTTTTGCTTACGTTTTGATAGTTTTGTTAAATTCCGCAATTATTCTAATTTCAAGTTATTGGATTCGTTTTGAGTTGTTAGGATGTTTATAAAACTAGTATAGAGTATAGAAATGAAGTTATTTCTTTATATACATGGAAGGTATGTGAATTGTGGACTTTTGAAACAAATTTTCGGGTCTGAAAATGCAGTTTTCAGGCGTGCCAGTCGACTGGTTCAGAACCAGTCGACTGCCCTATCGAACAATAGCTTCTGTTCGATGCACCAGTCGACTGCCAAGAGGCCAGTCGACTGGTGCCAGGCACAGAAAGTTTCTGTGGCTAACACCAGTTGACTGGCTATATAGCAGTCGACTGGTACCATTAAAAAGAAAGTGTTGTAGGGCAGATGGTTAGTGCTTCTCTTTTACAACTAAGAGGTCTAGGGGTCAAATCCTTGCAAAGTCAATAAAATGAAAGTTTTTTTTTTAAAAAGAAAAAAATTCAGAGCAAGTTAAGGGAAGTCAAGTAGTTGTAACCTAAGGCTAAGAATAAGATAAAGTTAAGGTTAAGTGAATGTGGCGCCCGCCTTAAGGGAGAGAAAGAGAAGGCGGGTCGTCACATTAGGTCACACTAATCTGAGATTAATTTCACAAAGAGTAATGATTGGGAGAGTGAATTTGGGAGAGTGAATGGGAGAGTGAATGACGTGTAGCTAATGTGTACATGTTCGATCGCCGATCGGACACCACCGATGACCTCTGATTGCCGTCCCGAATCAAACTATGTCTTGGGGGATGGTGAACCCGGCAGGGTCACCGGTAATTGAGATCTCTCCGGATTGACGGTGAATGCAACGCGATCATAATTGCGGCGATTCCCGATGAGTTCACCGATCTTCTTAGGACATAGTTTGATTCGGGACGGTGATCAGAGGCCGCCGGTGGTGTCCGATCGACGATCGGACGTGTATACAATAACTGCCATGTCATTCACTCTCCCATTCACTCTCCCAAATTCACTCTCCCTATCATTACTCTTTCAAAAAATCACCCAACTTGGCCTAATTAAAGGAATACCTAAAATTAAGAACCATGAAAACATTATATGTGAATCATGCAACCAAGGTAAGCAAACCAGGTCTAATCACAAACAAATTCAATCAGACCTAACTCAAACCACACTTGAGCTCCTACACCTTGACCTATTTGATTCACATGGTGCCTAGTTACTAAGCGAAAACCGGTACTACTTAGTAATTATCGATGATTACTCTAGGTTTACTTGGGTTAGATTCCTAAAGACTAATGATGAAACCCTAAACCTATTTATTGATTTTTGTAAGTTAATTGAAAATCAAAATGATACCAAAATCAAAAGACTTAGGAGTGATCACGGGGGAGAATTTGAGAATCCATGGTTCGAAGAATTTTGTAAAATAAACGGATATATACACGAATTTTCATGTCCGAGAACCCCCCCCCCCCAACAAAATGGGATAGTCGAACGAAAAAATAGAACCCTACAGAAGCCGCTAGGACTATGCTCAATGAATTCGACCTAGCTAACCAATTTTGGGCAGAAGCAATTAGTACGGCTTGCTATATCCAAAATAGGGTCCTAATTAACAAACGACATAATAAAACTCCCTATGAATTATACTACCATAGACTTCTAAACCTACATTACCTAAGGGTCTTTGGGTGTAAAGTCCATATCCTAAACACCAAGGACTATCTAGGTAAATTCCAGTCTAAATCAACCCCAGGGGTCTTCTTAGGATATTCAACAACAAGTCGGGCCAATAGGGTTTACAATAAACAAACTAACAAAATTGAAGAAACAACAAATCTAATATTTGATGAGGAAATTAATTCAAAATCCAATAACCCAGATTCAAATCCATCAAATAGTGATCACGAAGATAATGAACCAACTATTGAACCACTAATTGATCCCCTAAATGAACTAACCATTGAACCAACTACTGAGTCAATTGAACCAATAATTGAACCACCCCAAGTAGTTGAACCAAATACTGAACTGAACCGTCCAGCCGGACTTGAGGCTGAGCCAAGTAATAGAAGAACTAAGAAACCCAGACTCAGTCACCCAACTGATCAAATTGTGGGTGATCCAACCTTAGGAGTCAGAACTAGGTCTTCCTATAGAAATCATAGTCAGATTGCACTAATTTCAAAAATTGAACCTAAGACTATAGAGGAAGCCTTACCTGATCCTGATTGGATCATAGCAATGCAAGAGGAGTTAGCCCAATTTGAAAGGAACCAAGTCTGGGAACTAGTACCTAAACCTGAGGGCAAATTCATTATTGACACTAAGTGGGTATTTAGGAACAAGCTAAATGACCAAGGGAAAATAGTTTGAAATAAAGCCCGCTTATGGTAAATCCAAAAGCATAAGGAGTTATTTAAGAAATTTAAAATGGATAACTCCAAAAGCATAAGTACCCCTATGGCCACAAATGCAAAAATAGATAGTGACCCTGATGGTAAATCCGTAGACCTTAAACTATATAGAAGTATGATTGGTAGTCTACTTTACCTTACAACCAGCAGACCTGATATCCTTTTTGCTGTAGGAATGTGTGCCAGATACCAAACCTGTGCTATGGAAACGCACTTAGCAGCCCTAAAAAGAATATTTAGATACATCAAGGGCACCCTAAATGTAGGGATTTGGTATCCTAGGACCTCAACTTTTGACCTATCAGGATACTCAGATTCTGACTATGCTGGTTGTAAACTAGATAGAAAGAGTACAAGTGGAAGCTGCCAACTTTTAGGAAATAGTCTAGTAAGTTGGTGTAGCAGAAAGCAACACTGTGTAGCTCTATCCACAACTGAAGCTGAGTATGTTGCTTTAGGAGAGTGTGTAGCATAACTCAAATGGATGATGCACACTTAAAGACTTCCAGCTTGACTACACCCAAACCCAGGTCTACATTGATAATATTAGTTCAATTAATCTAACAAAGAACTCAATCCAACACTCTAGAACTAAACACATAGAAGTCAAACACCACTTCGTAAGAGATCATGTAGCTAGGGGTGAGATAGTCCTTAAGCATGTAGACTCAAAATCTAACTTAGCTGACATATTCACCAAACCCCTACCTTAGTCTGAGTTCAGTTCACTAAGAAGGTAGTTAGGGTTATGCTTGGTAGAATAGGACTGCTCTAATTATTTTTTTTCAAAAACTATTTTATTTTCTGCAAAATCATTTCTTTATTTTCATTATGTTATTTAAAATGATTTTTCCGACTTAGTTTTTTAATAAAATTACCCCCTTCAAAACTAGGGCTTTTTCGCAAATGGACTTAGCCTAGGCCCTAACCCTAGAACTGCATGCACCTATAGATCTAGAAGCCAGCATCTCACAAGCACCTTAGGGTACTTTTGATTGATAACCTAGAATGGGTTGAGATGCTTAGGTCTTTGCCTTGATTCAAGATGCTTTAAGTCAGTGCATCTGTAGTAATTGGGGCACTAAATACCAATTAAACAGTAATCAGGTTAAGTGTCAAACATAGAAAATCTAACTTGATCAGATCACTTAACTTGACTAACCTAGCGAAAGCTGCTGTTTATAACAGTCAGTAAGTAGTTAATTGGGTTAGGCAGGATCCGAAAGCGAAAATTCAAATTAATTTGGTCCAGTTTAAACTTAGAATTGGTTCAGTACAGCATCTTATTTTGATTACTCATTTTTTTGCTATATTTTTTTTTGATATATGGCAAAGGGGGAGAGATTGGAAAGGAGAGAAAAGAAGGTTTCAAAATTTAATTTTTTTTCTTCAAAATTAAATTTTTTTTCCAAAAACTTTTATCTCTCTTTTTCAAAAAGTAAAGTTCTTTAAGTACTTAAGTTCTTTTTGAAAGTTAATTTTTTAAGTACTTATTCTGAAAATTTTCTGGAAATTTTTTTCTAAGTTATAAATTGTGCTTGAAAAATATTTCTAAGTATTTAAACTGCTTGAAAAATATTTCTAAGTGTTAAAACTTCATAATAAGTTTAGAAAATATTCTAAAGTGCAAAAACTAAGTATTTTGGAAATTATTTTCGAAATTACTTGCTTTCGAAAATTATTCTAAGTACTTACTCTAAATCTTTGGTGAAAATTTTTCTAAGTGGAAAGTTTATAATTCTCCTGAAAATTTTCCAAGTGCCCAACTCAAAATATTTTTTGGAAAATATTTTCTAACTTAAAAACCTTTTCTTGAAAATTTTCTAACTATTGAAAACCTGAAAAACGTTTCACTTTTAGACTTAGAAACTTTTTCAAAAACCCCACGAACTTTTGAAAAACTCAGGGGAAGATTTCTTCCAGGGGGAGGAAATTAACTTTGGTACTTTACCTACTTATCTGTATGATTAACTTATCTTTTTGAATCGGGTTGCCATAAATCAAAAAGGGGGAGATTGTTGGTGCAGGCAGCACCTAAGTCAAACTTGGGTTTTGATAATGGCAAAGGGTTCAAAAGTTAAGATGTTATTGGTGTCTAATGTGTTTACTAAGTGTGCAGGAAGAAGCCCTAGGTACACTAGGCAAAGAAGTCCTGGTCGAGGACTGGGCAAGAAGTCCAGGCAAACGGCTGGGCAAAGAAATCCTGGTCGAGGACTGGGCAAGAAGTCCTGGCAAAGAGCTAGGCAAAGAAGTCCTGGTCAAGGACTGGGCAAGAAGACCTGACCGGAAGTCGGGCAAAGAAGTCCTGGTCGAGGACTGGGCATGAAGTCCTGGCAAGGGGCTGGGCACCGAAGACCTGACCGGAAGTTGGGCACGAAGACCTGGTCAGGTAGATTGGGCAAAAGTCCAACCGGAGGAGCCGGTTGGCAAAAGGTAAACTCTCCTGAGAGGAGTAGGTGAGGACGCGTTCCCCGTCGAGGGAACAGTAGGTATCAGTTCGACCTAGGGTTCCATTTGGGAGACCCGAAGACAGAACCAAGACAGCTATGGCTGTAAATATTGACTAATATTCTTGCTTTGGTTGTTTTGGAACTAACCTTGGTTGCAGGACCGAAGGAGTGTATGTCTACAGCTTAGAATGCCCCAAAGGAAGGGGGTAAGAAGTTGGGCTAGGCGCCCGGGAGGTCCCGGGCACCCAAGGTCAAAGCCAAACAAGCAAAAAAGCAAGAACGCTTCGAAATCACACTGGGCTAGGCGTCCAGGAGGTCCCGGGCGCCCAACGTCAAAGCCAAAGAGTAATCGAAGCAAAACAGCCATGAAGCCAGCGGACCAAGTCAAGCTAGGCACCTAGGAGGTCCCGGGCGCCCCAATTAGCTCCAGAGGCTGATTCGAAGGGGATAAGTGCTAACCGAGCAACGAATGAAGGTTCTCCGATCTGAAGGCACGTGTCTGGCACCCCCAGGAGCACTATAAAAGGGGCTCGACCCCAAGGCTTCAATAACACAACTTTCTAATGCCTCCAAGCTTTTCGTTCAAGCGCTCTGCTCCGACAAACTCCGATCTCGAGATTCCAGCGCCAACGACGACCCTCTGCTCTGAAGTACGATCCACATCGGGCGTCGATAACGAAAAGTGTAACTCTTTTATTTACTGCAATATTCTTGTACCAAAATCTGTAAACCTTTGCGCGAAATAGAATTGCCCGCAGTAAACGGTCAAGGACCGTGGGCCTTGGAGTAGGTGCCGACCGCGACTCTGAACCAAGTAAAAGACTTGTGTTCTTTGTGTGATTGTTTTGTTTTCCGTTGCATTTACTCTTTCCTTAATCTGAAGAAAAAGTTTTAACGATATTCACCCCCCCCCTCTATCATTTTTCTCGATCCAACAAGACCTTGGTATATTGTCAAATATCAAAATGCTAGAGGTTTACTATTCTTGTCTGATGCTTTCGGCACTAACAATGACTATGTTACACCTAGCCCATGTTATACGTCCTTGTCCTTGTTAGGATGTATACTAAAAGTCTTGCCTTTTGTATAAGACATCTATCTTTTGAAAGAGAATCATAAGATCACTGTTTGCATATTTATATTAGTGTATGCATAATGTCTAATACTTTACACTGTAGATAACATGGTGTATGGTGTCACACAGAAGATCATGTTATCAGTGCCTTGGAAAGTATAAGTAGAGGCTCACAACCGAGATGGAATTGGACAAACCATCGGGATGGTTGTAGTATAATTTGGTGTTGGTTTATCTTGACCATAGAATTACACTAATGTGCTTTGTGTGCATTGAGCAGGACCAACATAGAGATGATCCAATTTATACTAACTTTATAATTGGATCAGACCTCAGTTTATTATGGAGTACATGCTCTGAATCCCGATATAATAACGGGCACATGTACTTAGTATTTATTTCTTTGATTTACCAATGGGTGAGATTTATTCTGTTAAATCGATAGGCCTGGTAAATTAGGAAATAATATTATTTACATGGTGTGTCGTTGATTATAGATGGAAACCGTATCTTGGTGAGTCTGGATGATGATGCCCCCTTATGAGCTCATAAGGTTCATCATGTTAAATCCTGCAGGTGGACTTGGTCCAACATGATAATAAGATGAATGGTACTAATCAAGGAGTTAGATGCTGATTAATTAAAATTGTTAGTAATTTAAATTAATCAACGGGCATTCAATATCTTAAACACGGAGAGAAATTGTACTCATAATAGGTGGAGCCCATATGTAAATATGGGGGTTGGTGAGGTAGTTCAATGAAGAGCCTTTAGTGGAATGGTTCTTCATTAATGGATCGGGCTTTGATCCATTGGGTGGCCAAGATCGAACTCCTCCTCATTGTCCCTATTGTATCCCTATAAATACCCCATAGAGTCATGAAACCAAGGTGACTAATCCCTAAGTTCTCTCTTCTTTTCTTTCTCTCTTCCCTCTCCCTCTCTCCTAGGGCTTGTGGCGCCGACGTGGGTGAAGAAGAAGGAGGCCAAGGCTGAGGAGGATTATTCTTCACTCTCCCTTTCTTTCTTCTTGTTAGTGATATGAGAGAAGTGTCCTAAGGCAATCGCCTTATGGTTGTAAACATTTATTTTAATAAATGGTAATTCACTATTTGAGTATACATGTTTGTGTATTTGATTGGGATCTTAAACTCATCTACTGAATGTCCGCAATACAATTCACAGCATAAGAGAATTTGTGATGGGATCACAACTAGTGATTATCTCTACATGTGCAATTGTGAAGTATTGAAAATATCCCTAGTCGATGAATTGATAAAAACGGACATTATCAATTCTGTTGAGACTAGCATGAGTTATTCTCTAATCAGCTGATTCTCACTGGCTGGTGACATTGGGATGTCCGGAGATAAACATGGATGCTAGTTAAGGGAACTAGTTCATTGGAGTGACTAGCTGTAAAACTTCATATGGTAATCTATATAGATATGTCAATGAAGTTCTTACTACAGCTTAAGTGCGATGTTCCTTTGACTTGCGGTGTTCAAGTCATCTTGGTCATGGAGACTTATACTTTAACATCTTAAGCAAGCATCTCCAAGGAGGTGTGGACCCAGGATGATTGGGTATAAGCCGAAGTGCCTGAAGATGTTTGAACAGCCTACAAAGGATTCACCACTCCTTGCGAGGAGATGTATACTCAGGCCTATCGTCGGATTATTACTCAAAGTCTCTGGCCAGAGCATGTCATGTTTAGAGTGTGAGTCTCTTAAATACATGAGAGTAATTAGAAATCCAAAGGACGAGAAAGATACTACTTGGGCTAGGTGTGACGTAGTCAGCCTAGTGGGGACTGACACACACAGACCATGTCCTGAACCAAGTGGGTATAAGATGGTGAAGGGAATGAGGCACGATTCATTAGAGCTGCTGAAGGGTTTCAGAATTACTTCTGAGGTCAAACCGTTGATCTTTCGATTAATTGGGGGTCATGATGTACTACTAGGTGCCACTCATGATCGTTCTATAATTAGTTGATTATAGACGGCCAACATAAATCGAAAGCCTATTTAGTCACACGCACTACGAGTAATCCAAGGGATTTAAAACGGGTTGAAAATTAGATTTTCCAATCAAGAGAAATAAGTCGAATCTGAGTTAATCAGAGGCGCAACGGAAACTTAAAATGGCTAAGTCTTTTGAAGGCTTATTGGGCGAATTAAATGAGTTTAATTTGCGATCGGTTCGGCTCGGTTTGGCCGGGCAAAGAGGGTGTCAACCCTCTTTGGTTTGGCCGGCCATTAAAAGGAGTATAAACCAATTTATTTGGTTTAATTAATAAAATAAATCAAGCACGATTTGTTTTATAAATTATGGATAAATAAATTTGTGTAAAGAAATTTATATAAATAAATTTATAGAAATTTATTCTTTTATGGAAATTAAAATGATCCATGGAATGGTTTATTTTAATTTTATAAAATCAATTATGAATTGATTTTTCCATAATAAGAAAGTTTATAAATTTCTTATAAAATTTATTCCATAATAAAAGGAGAGAAGGTATTTGTTTTATTATAAAGTTAGTTATAATAAAACTTGGCTTAAACGGAATAATTAATAAGAGAATTTATAGGATAAATTTCCGTTAAGAGGGAGATTTGGCAAGGGAGAGGTTACTATATAAAGGAACCAAGGCTAGGCTTTAATTCTCCAATCAATTAATCAAGAGATTAGTAGCTCCCTCTCTCTCTCTAACTCTCTCTCTCTCTCTCTAGGGCCGGCACCCCTCTCTCTCTCTAGGGCCAGCTCTCTCTCCTCCCCTAGGGCCGGCGCACATCCCAAGGGTGGCCGAGAGCTTCATCCACCAAGAAGGTGCCGAAGAAGAAGAAGCGGATCGCGACTCCTTCCTTCCTTTCCCGGAATTTTGATTCCGTTACTTGGTGGTTAGTTTCCATCTTTTCTCTCTTGTTATTCTAGTTGTGCCTTTGGAGAATCTAGTAGTTCTCGTCGGCACAAAACTCGTGGCTTTGCGAAGTCATCCCGAAGAGAACTCGGCGTGGACGCGAATAGAGGCGGAGCTTCCAAGGGACGCTACGGTTGGATCTCGTCCCTTTCTTCGAGTTACGCGAGGTACAAAGTAATTAGTTTACTTTTCTGCAAAGTTTTAATTTATGATCATGTCCACACATCATAAGGTTGCATGCTAGATACGAGGTTAAAATAATTTAAGAAATTATTTTATGCTAATTCTTCCGCTGCACGTAAAAATTTAAAATTTACGAACCCGTATCCTTGCCAACATGCACCCGGTCCCAACACTTCTTCCTATAGGCGTGCACAAGCAAGGTAGAGAGAGGGTTGCGGCTTCATCAAGAAGGAGGCATCCTTCTTGTAGCTTGAGGCGCCGTGCGGTGGAGAAGGAGATTGTTGGTGCAGGAAGCACCATATTGAACCTTGTTTTGATATTGGCAAAGGATTCAAAGTTAAGTTTATTTGAGATCTAACAATGTTACTCAAGTGTGCAGAAAAAGTCCTAGCGAAGGGCTGCTAGGCACCTGGCGAAGGGCTGCTAGGCACCTGGCGAAGGGCTGCTAGGAAACAAAGTCCTAGCGAAGGGCTGCTAGGCACCTGGCGAAGGGCTACCAGGAGACAAAGTCCTAGCGAAGGGCTGCTAGGCACCTGGCGAAGGGCTGCCAGGAAACAAAGCCCTAGCGAAGGGCTGCTAGGCACCTGGCGAAGGGCTGCCAGGAAACAAAGCCCTAGCGAAGGACTACTAGGCACCTGGCGAAGGGCTGCCAGGATACAAAGCCCTAGCGAAGGTGTTAGATGTGTATACTGAAAGACATGCTTCTTTTATATATATGAACATCTTTATTTTGAAAAGAGAATCACAATTACACTAGGTGCCTGTTTATATTAGTACATGCATGAAGTCCAATTACTTTGCATTGTAGATAACATGGTGTGTGGTGTCACACGGAAGATCATGCTATCAGTTCCTTGCTTAGTATAAATAGAGGCCCACAACCGAGATGGAATTGGACAAACCATCGAAATGGTTGTAGTGTAATTAGGTGTGGTTGGTCTTGACCATAGGATTACACTAGTGTGCTTTGAGTACATTGAGCAGGACCAAAACACGAGGTTATCCAATTTGTACTGACTCGATAATTGGATAGGACCTCAAACTTTATTATGGAGTACGATCCCTTAATCCCGATATAATAACGGGCATATATTATTAACTATTATTTCTTTAATTTACCAATGGGCGAGACCTATTCTGTTAGATCGATAGGCCCGGTAAGTTGGGAGATAATATTAATAATATGATGTGCCGTTGATTATTGATGGAATCCGTGTCCTGGTGAGTCGGGTTGATGATGCCCCCTTGATGAGCTCGAAAGGTTCATCATGCTAAACCCTGCAGGTGGATTTGATCCGGCATGATGATAAGGTCGAGTGGTACTAATCAAGGATCTAGAAGTTAATTAATTTAAATTGTCAGTAATTTAATTAATAAACGGGCATTCGAAATCTTAAACTCGGGGGGATGGACGACTTGTAATATGTGGAGCCCATATGTAAATATGGGGGTTGGTGAGGTAAGTCAATGAGGGCCCTTTAGTGGAATGGATCCTTATTAATGGACCGGGTCCATTAGCAGGCCAAGATCCAACTCCTCCTCATGGTGCCTATCGTAGCCCTATATAAACCCCATGGTGATATGAAACCAAGTTGAATAATTGATCCAAGGAAACACAGGGAAAATCTTAAGTTTTTCCTCTCCTCTCCTCTCTATGCAGCGCCGAACGAAAGGATGCAATTAATCATATTTTTCTACAATTAATTGGAAATAGAAATGCATGAAACGCATGCAATTAATCCACATTAATTGGATTAATTGGAAATGCATGAAACACATGCATTTAATTGGATCGAATGAAAAACAAATAAATGCATGCGTTTCTTCTCCATGCGTTTCATCTCCACGAAATTGAATTAATCTGTTTGCTTCTCCAATTAATTGCATGCGCAATTAATCTATTAATAGTTGCCTCACGCAACTTCTCGAGAGCAGAAGAAATTCTTGCGGCAATTTCTTGGAGCAGAGCAGAAGAAATTCTTGCGGCAATTTCTTGGAGCAGAGCAGAAGAAATTGTGGCAATTTCATGTAGCAAAAACAACATTTTCTTGGAGCGAAAGAAATTACTTTGCTGGAGAAAATCTGTTCAGGCAGATTGGACTTCTCCATACAAAGTTGCTCGAGCAATTTTGGCGCTGACGGTGGAGGAGACGATTAGTAAGATTTGTGTTCGGATTATCTTCTTCCAAGGAGCGGCCGGCGGCAACCCTTTTGTTAGGGATTGGTTGGCGCAAGGAGAAGCAATCGACTTGGTGACCATGGATCTTGGTAGATCGTCGCCCACACGATGTCCAAGAGGGGAGGGTCATACGATTGAAGATCGTAAGGTAACGGAAGGTATATTCTTCCCTGGCTCCTTATGTTCTTATTTTGTGCCTTACTTATGTGCCTCGTCATTTCATGTTTGTTATTTAATTATTTTGATTGCGTATCATAGTCAATAATTAATTAACTGGACCCCGACCATAAACACAAAAGCCGGCGATCAACTCGTCGCCTTTTCCGTGGTCGAACGGTCGAGCAAATTGCAAGACCAATTTTGGTAATTGGCTAAGTTGCAATTAGAATCGTTCGATACGGCACGAGACGGTCGATGGTAAATGACACTCTATCCAGATTAAATTTTTTTAATCCATAGGCATAGAGAGGTCTCTCGGATCGACCAGGTATCCGCTTAGGAAACCCACCAAGCCATACCCAACAATTGATATCAGAGCGAGGTTTCTGGCTTTGTGTGTTTGAGGATTGGTTAATTTTGGCATTTTCATACATTTTATTTAGCTGAATGATATGTGGATGTGCGTAGGCTAACTTTGTGTTGCAGGCACGAGATTCCATCTTATCATGGCCAAATAATGATTGTGTGAATGTTTTTTGTAATTAATAAATCCTTGGGGTTGACGAGGTGACGACACGACTGGAGGTGCATTAGAGACCAGGGCCATGAAAGTTGGAAAATCTAGGATTTTCTATTTTTCATATATTTGTTATGTGCTTGTTGTGTGAATGTGCTGGTTAAAATTCCTCGTGATAAATTACTAAGTGGGAGAGGGAGCCTAAGGGTCCCATGGCTTCCATTACAATCCGATAAGTGATGCGAACAAGTCTGCGTGTCGGCTCTGAGTGCCTTCCTCCCCATCGGATGGATTTGTTTTGCGGATCACTGGGTCGAAAAAGACTATAGAAAATTGTTAAAGAGCGTGTGTACTTCCCCATCGGAAGGCGCATAATCAGAGATAATTTTCTCAGTGTCATGTAATGGTGAACACTTAGATGCGAATAATAGTATCCTCCCCATCGGAGTCACTGCTATTATTTTGCAGAGCCGAAGTGAACCAACTATTAATCTTACTTGTCAAAAAGTTAGGTTGACAAGATAGTAAGATTAATGGGTAAAACCTCCTCTTACGAATGTGGAAATTCGTATACGTCCACACCATCGTGGCATGCGAATTTCTCGGTGGTTAGAGGTGTTGGTTGATTTCGAAAATTTATTGTTGTGAGGAATCAATTTATTTTCGATTTCTAAAGTAGTGTGTGTTGTGATTCTCAGGATTTTCAAAATAGCTTTTAACCCACTAGCAACAATACTTAAGGAGAATAAACTTACTGGACCCAACTATATTGACTGGAAGAGAAACCTTGACATAGTCCTTACGGCTGAAGAGTACAAATTTGTGCTCACCGAAAAATGTCCTGATAAGCCTAGCGACAATTCTGGTGAAGGGCAGAAGGAGTATTACAGGAAATGGGTTAAGGCAGATGAGATGGCGCGGTGTTACATTCTGGCATCTATGTCGAATGTACTGCAACATCAACATCAGGCCATGCCCTCTGCTTGTGATATGATGCTGAACCTTCAGGAGCTTTTCGGGCACCAGAGTCGTGCCACTAGGCAGCTGGCGATGAAGAATTTGATGACGACCACTATGGTCGAAGGGACACCCGTGAGGGATCATGTCCTAAAGATGATGGCCCACCTCAACGAGATTGAGGTTCTTGGAGGATCTATCGACGGGGAATCCCAGGTCGATATAATACTCCAATCTCTGCCTAGGAGTTTTGAGCAGTTCCGGCTCAACTATAACATGAATAAGCATAAATATACATTGGGGGAACTCCTGGGAGAACTCTAGTCGGCAGAGGGGCTCTTTCGTCAGAACTCGCAGGCCTTAGTGACTCAAAGGGTTTTCTCTTCTATGCCGAAAGGCAAGAAGAAGAAGAAACAAGGAGGGTTCAAGAAGGCAACTACATCGCAGGGACATCGGACTAGCGTGAAGAAGCCGAAAGGCAAGTGCTTTACATGTAAGCAAACTGGACACTGGAAGGCGGACTGTCCCCGTCGTCAAGATAAAGGTATTTCTTCATGCTTAGTCGTTGAAACATGTTTAGCGGTGCTATCTACAAATACCTGGTGTGTAGATACGGGAGCCACTGACCATGTCTGCAATACTCTGCAGGGGTTCCAGGAAACCCGACGGCTAGCTGAAGGAGAAATCGTGGTCTATATGGGTAATGCTACGAATGTGGCAGCAGTTTCAGTGGGAGTTTTTTATTTATCTTTTGAGAGAAATAAAGTATTAGTTCTGAGAGATTGCTTATATGTACCCACATTTAGAAAGAATTTGATTTCAGTTTCTAAGTTAATTATGGATGGATATTCTGTTGCTTTCAATAACAAAGTTGTTATAAAAAGAAATAGAGAGATTATCTGTTCAGGTACTATGATTGGCAATCTATACACTCTAGAACCATGGACTCCCACAGAGGTTAATCGCTCATCGTCTAACCTAAATAAGAGAAAGGAGCCTTCTAAGATGAATCAGACATATCTTTGGCACCTTAGGCTTGGTCATATTAACCTTAGTAGGATTCAGAGGTTGATAGCTGATGGGCCCTTGGGTTCATTAGTGGTGGAAGACTTCCCAACCTGTGAGTCTTGCTTAGAAGGTAAGATGACCAAGAGGCATTTCAAGGCTAAGGGGTATAGGGCCAAAGATGTGCTAGAACTGATTCATTCTGATTTATGTGGTCCTATGTCAATCCAGGCTAGAGGTGACTTTGAATATTTCGTCACCTTCATTGACGATTATTCAAGGTATGGATATATTTACCTGATGCGCCGCAAGTCTGAATGCTTTGATAAATTCAAGGAGTTCAAGGCTGATGTGGAGAAACATCGAGGTAAAAGTATCAAGACACTACGATCTGATCGTGGTGGCGAGTACCTCTCTGGAGAGTTTAGGACCTACCTATCAGAAGCTGGGATTCAGTCCCAGCTGACTGCACCCGGTACGCCCCAACAGAACGGTGTGGCAGAAAGAAGGAATATGACTCTTATGGAAATGGTTAGGTTAATGATGAGCTATTCAGACTTACCTGATTCATTCTGGGGATATGCTCTGGCAACTTCAGCGTACATACTGAACTTGGTTCCGTCAAAGTCAGTCCCTTCTACTCTAACAGAACTGTGGACTGGGCGCAAGCCTAGTCTAAGACATGTTCGCATTTGGGGTAGTCCAGCACATGTGCTGAAGGGAGATACTGATAAGTTGGAATCTCGTACGGAGGTATGTTTGTTCGTAGGCTATCCTAGAGGAACGAAGGGTGGTCTATTCTATAATCCTAAGGATCAGAAGGTAATCGTTAGCACGAATGCCAGATTCTTAGAAGAAGATTATGTAATGAACCATAAGCCCAAGAGTAGACTAGTGCTTGAAGAGTTAAGAGGGGACGTTCCAACTTTAGGACCAATTGTACAAGAAGATACACCACATGTCACTGCACCGCGTGTCGCAGAAGATACACAGGTGCTGCCTCGTCGCAGTGGGAGGGTTGTTAGAGAGCCTGAAAGGTTCATGTTTTTGGGAGATTCTTCAGACTTGGTCTCTGGTAAACATGAACCGGATCCATGGACCTATGACGAGGCCCTCCAAGATAAGGATGCAGATTCTTGGCAAAGGGCAATGAACTCTGAGATAGAATCTATAGATTCTAATCATGTCTGGGAGCTAGTAGAACTACCCGATGGTGTAAAAGCCATTGGATGCAAGTGGATCTATAAAAGAAAGAGAGGATCAGACGGGAAGATTGAGACCTTCAAAGCTAGGCTTGTTGCGAAAGGGTATACTCAGAAAGAGGGTATCGATTATGAGGAGTCCTTTTCACCGGTAGCCATGCTTAAGTTGATCCGGATTCTCTTGTCTATAGCAGCTCATATGGACTATGAGGTATGGCAGATGGATGTCAAGACAGCTTTCCTTAACGGAAGTCTTGAGGAGACCATCTACATGAAACAGCCAGAAGGGTTCATTGAAAAGGGCAAAGAGCATCTAGTATGCAAGCTTAATTGGTCCATTTATGGATTGAAGCAAGCTTCGCGATCATGGAACATTCGCTTTGATGAAGTAATCCAGTCATATGGATTTACTCAAAGCCCGGATGAGTCATGTGTATATAAGAGATGTGACGGAAACGTAGTGGTGTTTCTTGTACTTTACGTAGATGACATTTTGTTAATTGGCAACAATGTCAAAGTGTTATCAGACGTAAGGGTCTGGTTGTCAAAACAGTTTGATATGAAGGACTTAGGAGAAGCGGGACACATCCTTGGGATCAAGGCCATAAGGGATCGCCAGAAAAGGATATTGTGCTTATCCCAAGCTTCATATATTGACACTGTCCTGGCTCGTTTTAGCATGGAAAACTCCAAGAAGGGTTTCCTTCCCTTCAAGCATGGAGTTCCTCTATCCAAGGAGATGTGTCCGAAAACATCAAAGGAGATAGAGGAAATGAAGGCGGTTTCTTATGCTTCGGCAGTAGGAAGCCTCATGTATGCTATGTTGTGTACGAGACCAGACATCTGTTTTGCGGTGGGCATGGTTAGCAGATATCAAAGTAACCCTGAACAGGGACATTGGAATGCAGTAAAGCATATATTGAAATACCTGAGACGGACTAGGGATTATATGTTGGTTTATCGGGCAGACCAATTAGTCCCTGTGGGTTATACAGATTCGGATTTCCGGTCAGACATGGACAAGAGTAAGTCTACCTCAGGATTTGTATTTACTTTAGGAGGTGGAGCCATTGTGTGGAGGAGTGTCAAGCAAAAATGCATAGCGGACTCCACCATGGAAGCTGAGTATGTGGCAGCCTCAGAGGCAGCTAAAGAAGCTGTATGGCTCAGGAACTTCATCATGGACTTGAATGTGATTCCTAGTTTTCCAAGATCTATCACAATCTATTGTGATAACAGTGGTGCAGTTGCAAACTCGAAGAAACCACGAGCCCATAAGGCAAGTAAACACATAGAGCGCAAGTACCATCTGATACGAGAAATCGTAAAGCGAGGTGAAGTGGCTGTCATCAAGATTGCATCAGAGGACAACCTGGCAGATCCTTTCACTAAAGCTCTTCCAGCTAGAGTTTTTGATCGTCATGTGAAGGATATGGGAGTCAGATGTATGACTGTAAGAGAACAGCAAAGTCTTTGAGTATAAGTGGGATATTGTTAGATGTGTATACTGAAAGACATGCTTCTTTTATATATATGAGCATCTTTATTTTGAAAAGAGAATCACAACTACACTAGGTGCCTGTTTATATTAGTACATGCATGAAGTCCAATTACTTTGCATTGTAGATAACATGGTGTGTGGTGTCACACGGAAGATCATGCTATCAGTTCCTTGCTTAGTATAAATAGAGGCCCACAACCGAGATGGAATTGGACAAACAATCGGAATGGTTGTAGTGTAATTAGGTGTGGTTGGTCTTGACCATAGGATTACACTAGTGTGCTTTGAGTGCATTGAGCAGGACCAAAACACGAGGTTATCTAATTTGTACTGACTCGATAATTGGATAGGACCTCAAACTTTATTATGGAGTACGATCCCTTAATCCCGATATAATAACAGGCATATATTATTAACTATTATTTCTTTAATTTACCAATGGGCGAGATCTATTCTGTTAGATCGATAGGTCCGGCAAGTTGGGAGATAATATTAATAATATGATGTGCCGTTGATTATTGACGGAATCCGTATCCTGGTGAGTCGGGTTGATGATGCCCCCTTGATGAGCTCGAAAGGTTCATCATGCTAAACCCTGCAGGTGGATTTGATCCGGCATGATGATAAGGTCGAGTGGTACTAATCAAGGATCCAGAAGTTAATTAATTTAAATTGTCAGTAATTTAATTAATTAACGGGCATTCGAAATCTTAAACTCGGTGGGATGGACGACTTGTAATATGTGGAGCCCATATGTAAATATGGGGGTTGGTGAGGTAAGTCAATGAGGGCCCTTTAGTGGAATGGATCGTTATTAATGGACCGGGTCCATTAGCAGGCCAAGATCCAACTCCTCCTCATGGTCCCTATCGTAGCCCTATATAAACCCCATGGTAATATGAAACCAAGTTGAATAATTGATCCAAGGAAACACAGGGAAAATCTTAAGTTTTTCCTCTCCTCTCCTCTCTATACAGCGCCGAACGAAAGGATGCAATTAATCATATTCTTCTACAATTAATTGGAAATAGAAATGCATGAAACGCATGCAATTAATCCACATTAATTGGATTAATTGGAAATGCATGAAACACATGCATTTAATTGGATCGAATGAAAAACAAATAAATGCATGCGTTTCTTCTCCATGCGTTTCATCTCCACGAAATTGAATTAATCCGTTTGCTTCTCCAATTAATTGCATGCGCAATTAATCTATTAATAGTTGCCTCACACAACTTCTCGAGAGCAGAAGAAATTCTTGCGGCAATTTCTTGGAGCAGAGCAGAAGTGCGGCAATTTCTTGGAGCAGAGCTGAAGAAATTCTTGCGTCTTGGAGCAGAGCAGAAGAAATTCTTGCGGCAATTTCTTGGAGCAGAGCAGAAGAAATTGCGGCAATTTCTTGGAGCAAAAACAACATTTTCTTGGAGCGAAAGAAATTACTTTGCTGGAGAAAATCTGTTCAGGCAGATTGGACTTCTCCAATCAAAGTTGCTCGAGCAATTTTAGCGCTGACGGTGGAGGAGACGATTAGTAAGATTTGTGTTCGGATTATCTTCTTCCAAGGAGTGGCCGGCGGCAACCCTTTTGTTAGGGATTGGTTGGCGCAAGGAGAAGCAATCGACTTGGTGACCACGGATCTTGGTAGATCGTCGCCCACACGACGTCCAAGAGGGGAGGGTCATACGATAGAAGATCGTAAAGTAACGGAAGGTATATTCTTCCCTGGCTCCTTATGTTCTTATTTTGTGTCTTACTTATTTGCCTCGTCATTTCATGTTTGTTATTTAATTATTTTGATTGCGTATCATAGTCAATAATTAATTAACTAGACCCCGACCATAAACACAAAAGCCGGTGATCAACTCGTCGCCTTTTCCGCGATCGAACGGTCGAGCAAATTGCAAGACCAATTTTGGTAATTGGCTAAGTTGCAATTAGAATCGTTCGATACGGCACGAGACGGTCGATGGTAAATGTCACTCTATCCAGATTAAATTTTTTTAATCCGTAGGCATAGAGAGGTCTCTCGGATCGACCAGGTATTCGCTTAGGAAACCCACCAAGCCATAGCAGGAGACAAAGTCCTAGCGAAGGGCTGCTAGGCACCTGGCGAAGGGCTGCCAGGAAACAAAGCCCTAGCGAAGGGCTGCTAGGCACCTGGCGAAGGGCTGCCAGGAAACAAAGCCCTAGCGAAGGACTACTAGGCACCTGGCGAAGAGCTGCCAGGATACAAAGCCCTAGCGAAGGACTGCTAGGCACCAGGCGAAGGACAGCTCGGTATCCAAGACTTGGCAAAGGACCGCCAGGCAAAAGTTCAACCAGAGGAGCGGTTGGCATCAGGTACAATCTCCCGAGAGGAGTAGGTGAGGACGCGTTCCCCGTCGAGGGAACAGTAGGCGTCGGTTCGACCTAGGGTTCCATTTTGGAGACCCAAACTCAGAACCAAGACAGCTAAGGCTGTACAAACTAATATTTTATTGTTTTATTGTGTTTTGGACTAACCCTGGATGCAGGACCGAAGGAACGAGTGTCTGCAGCTCAGAGAGCCTCAAAGCAATGAGGCAACAGCTGACCAGGGCGCCCGGAGTGTCCCGGGCGCCCCCAAGGTGAACACAAAACACAAGAAAAGCAAAGCAGCTTCGACAGTGCAACTCCCGGGCGCCCCCGCTGTCCCGGGCGCCCCCACCGCACCGGGCACCCCTAACAGCAAAGCATCGAAGCTCAACCAAGCGAAGCCACGGGATAAAGTTTTGACCCGGTCAACCCGGGCGCTCCCAGCGCTCCGGGCGCCCCGGTCAAGGTCTGATCCCGAATTTGAAGGGATAGAAGCTGACCGAGACCGAGGCCGATCGTGTGACACGTGGGGGTGTGCCCTCGACGTTCCAGGCGCCCCCAGGCCCTATATAAAGGGCCCTCGATCCCAGGCTTCAAGCAGCACTTTCAATCAACGCTTTTACGCTCTTCTGCTCTCGCGCCTCGCTCCGGAAACCTCCCAACTCGAGCCGACGACGTCCCGCTGCTCCGAAAAAGACAACCTACATCGGACGTCGGTAAAAGAAGAGTTTTTCTTTTTAATTATTAAAGTTTACTGTGCAATATTTGTAAATCAATATTTGTAATCTGATTTTGCGCCTCATATAGAATTGCCCAAAGTAAACGATCAACGATCGTGGGCCTTGGAGTAGGAGTCGACCTAGGCTCCGAACCAAGTAAAAAAGTACTGTGTTCGCGTATTTGCTTTTATCTTCCGATGTGCAATTACTCTTTCCCTAAATCCGAACGATTTCCGATATTCACCCCCCCTCTATCGGTTCTCTCGATCCAACAAGTGGTATCAGAGCGGGGAAGCTAAAATTTGGTGCAACCACCAGTTTGAGATTTTTTTCGGATTTTTTCGCCTTATATTTCAAATAAATAATATTTGTGGGTGGATTTAAAATATCCTTACACCTTTTTCAATTTTGAATTCTCATTTTTTCACCATAAGTCAAAATTGATAAAACGAACAATTTTTAAAAATTTGTCATAAACTTTTTTATTATTATTTTAATATTTTCCTCGAAATTTGTGTTACCTTAATTCGAGCAAATATTTTTTAACATTAAATTTTTAATTATTCATCATTAATCAGAATTGACAAAATTAATATTTTCAAAAATTTATCATAAACTATTTTTATTATTTTATTATTATTCCGCCTCGAAATTCATGCAACATTTATTTTGAGCTATTTTTCCCTTCTCCCGCACTACTAATCCAAGACCAAGTGTTGGTATATTTTTTACTTCTTTTCTATACGAGGTTAAACTAAATGGCCAACCAAGAATGGAACAGTGCCCGTCCACCGCTATTCTCCGGCGAGAACTTCAATTCCTGGAGAAGTCTAATGGAGTTCCATCTAAAGGCCCATATGGACATATGGATGGTCATTAAAACAGGGTTCTCCCTCCCCACAGAAGATGGATCATCGATCGCCTGGGATAAATTGGACGAACCAACTCTGAGGAAGATCGAGACTGATGCCAGGGCAACATCAATCTTACAATGCGGCCTGACCAAAGAAGAACTGAAGCGGGTCGGATCCTTCAACTGTGCCAAGGAGATGTGGGAAAAGTTAATCAATCTACACGAAGAGAGCTCCGATGTTGAGATCTTAGAAGCTCAAGAACAAGTAGCTGAGACAGACTCGACACCCGACGTCGAAATCAAACCAGAGTCAAACGACGAGTTTTCTGAGACAATAATGGTAACCAATTTTGAATCATTTTCTGAATTAAGGTTAAACAATCAAGTTGATACTGCAATGGTCGAGGAAGGTATAGTTTTTATTGCAGGGAAAACTCTAAGAGAACCACCAAAGAAGAGGATTCAATCTGTACCTGAGTTCGACTCAGACTCAGAATCTGACGACGAATGAAGGGATCCTTGGAAACTGGTCTGGTTGGCTCGCGACCGCTACAAAATGCCAAAGAAACAATCAAGCAAAAGAAAGATGGCTAGAATCAAGCGGGAGATTCCCAACCGGGAATCAAAAGGTAAATTTACAGTTTTCGAAAATCCAATATTTATCTTGAATAATGTGATCAATTTGTATAAATTAGTTAAGGTTAATATATTAGAAAACTTAATTCACAACCATGCTGATTTTAAAAACCCAGAGTTTTATTTCGATTATGATGTAACTTAGATCATTATTTTCTTGTTTGCCTTAATTGTATGTTGCTTTTATTTTAGTTATTTATTTTTGCTTAGAATTAGGACTGGTTAGATAAGGACTAAAACAACTTAACTGAAACTTGACAACATAGTATTGGGTGGAGGTGAGATGATAGTACGTTAGGGAAACCAATTCTAATAAGGTCAAGTATACACTACTTGGTCTCTTTAGATGGTGAAACTAGCCGAAGCTACCTCTCCGAATCCTAAGCTAGTTAGACCAGAGTGTCTCAAACAATGATTTGAAAATGATCTTTCTTTAAAAGGCTTTGTTTAGGAAAGGGTTGTTGATCCAATAAGGCTACGACCAAAGAAGGCCTCTGTGCCTCGCCGAGACCTGGAAGCCAATTATCGAAACTCACTTTTAAATTATTATTTGTTACACTCGAATCTAACACAAGCTTCAATTAAATCATAGTGTTAACATCAAAAGATAAAATTAATGCATCTCACAAAACAGTTAAGGATATCCTGTTTTGTCACTTAGAAATGGGTGAGATACTTAGGACCTAAAAGTTGAGTCCAACCTAACCAACTAAATCAATTAAATCTTAATTAAATCAATTAAATCTTAATTAAATCAATTAAATCTTAATTAAATCAATTAAATTCAATTAAATCTTAATTAAATCAATTAAATTCAATTAAATCTTAATTAAATCAAGTAAATTCAATTAAATCTTAATTAAGTCAATTTAATCAAATTCAAAATAATTTAATTAATTATTCTCAAAATTCAATTTAATAATTGTCAATCATTTATTTTCAAAATTAAAATATTTGTCTTACACAACCCATAAGGTTAACATGCTTGACCACGTAGAACTGGGTGAGACATCTAAGACCTAAAAGCATAATTCACTATCCTTTTAAATAAAAAAAAAAATTTCAAAAGTTATTCAAAATTATCTCTATTTTTCAAATTAATTCAGTTTATGGTACCCTACTCTTTCAATTCTAACGTTTTTTTTAATATGAAATTTCATGTGAAATATCTCGATAGACTCGTTTTAAATATAATCTAGGGGGTTGTTTAACTGAGTCAAAATAGTCAAACCTGCTCAACACTGAACCCCTTAAGCAACTTAGATAAAAGTCAGACTGTGTCGGATACAGGGGGAGTTTCTTTTAATACTTTTCGAAAAATTTAAATTTTTTTAAGAAAAAAAAAACCTTATGCTCTAAATCTTATTATCATCTCGATAAGGTTTTCAAAAATTGATTCAAAAACCTTCATATTCTATTATCTGTTTGAAAAATTATCATCTTTTCACAATATTTTTCGAAAACTGTGTTATCATTTCAAGTTATGTTTTCAAAAATGTGTCTCCTTGAAAATTATCATACTCAAAAGGTTATTCAAAATTATTCTTTTGATTTTAATAAACCCTAAAGATACAGAGGAAGGTCCACTTCATGATCTACAAGGACTCCTAGGATGTGTCAAATTTAGGGGGAGTTTGAGTCAAAAGAAGAATTTTTGAAATATTTTTGTTGGTAATTATTTGTTTTGAAGTTATTAGATAATTCTTATAATTTAAATCAAACCCTAAAACTCAGAGGAAGATCGCTTGTAGTCAACAAGCTTCCTAGGACTGAGTCAAGTTTAGGGGGAGATCAAATTAAAAGAATTATTGAACATTTTCAAAATTATGTGTTTTCATGCACTGCAAGTTTAAAATCCTTTTGAAAACTTAAATAATTTTTCTTTCAAAATACTATTATTTTATTTTTCAAAATTCTTGTGGCTTATGAAGTTACTTTTTATATTTACTTGAGTTGGAGAATTTCCATGACACTTAGGGAAATGTCCTTGTAGTTAACAAGGTTTCCTAGGATTGTGTCAGACTGGAAAAGAAACCTAGTCATGTAAAATATTATGTTTTCAAAGTCTACTACTTTTCAAAAATTACTTTTCAAAAATACTCATATCTTTCAAAGTCTAATACTTTTCTAAAAGTACTTATGTGTTTCAAATCATACTTTATCTCAAAAGTACTTGAAAAATCTTTTCTAAATATTTTAAGGAAAAATTTTTTTAAACACTTTCTTACAAATACAAAATTTTTTAACTGCATAATACTCTTCAAAATGGATTTAATCTGGAAATTTAAGCTTTTTGCTATGCTTTCAAGAATTATACTAAGTATTTTTATGTTTTCAAAACTCATGAGCTCTGATACACAAATTTTAAATGTTTTTCAAAATATATTTTTCAAGAGTTCTTTATTGATATATGGCTTAGGGGGAGAGTAGAAATTAAATTCTTCCTTAAACTTTTTCCCTTTTCAAAGAAACTTAATTGAAAACTTCGAGTTGCTCTTAACTTAGAATTTCCTGTGTGATACTCAGAAGTTTTTCAAAATATTCATTTCAAAATTGAACTTAGAAATGATCTAAAACATAAGGAAAAAAATTTCACATTAAGGGGGAGAGAAAGGAAATTTTGTTTAATTTTTATTTAAATTGCTTTCAAAAATTTCAAAGCATTTCTAAGTGTTTCAAAATTGTTTTTTAAGTGCATGTTTTTTCCTAAGTAAAATTCTTCTTAGTAAACAAAATTTGGTTGAGCAAAAACTGGTTAAAAATTTTTGGCAAATACTTCTATATAAAGGATTTTGGTGAAAAAAAAACTTGTCCAGATCTTGTTTTCCAAAATGCACAAAATGTTTCCAAACAAATATTTCTAAGTGTGCAAAAATTTTTGGTAAACAAATTTTTTTGGGAAAATTGCCTTCAAAATTTTGCTAAGTAAAATTCTTTTTTGCAAAGCCTTGTAAGTAAAAGTTTTTTTAACAAAATTTAGGTTTGCAAAACTTTTGAAAATTTTACCCTATTCACCCATGTTTTGTTTTTGATATATGTCAAAGGGGGAGGAAAGGTCAAAGTTAAGTGTTTTAACATAAGAATTCAGGGTTTTAGGGGGAGTATGAGAAATAAAGAATTTTTTAAATCTATTCTGTGCATACTCCGTTCATACTTCATTATGTTTTTATCTTCTGTTATTAACTGTTATATGTTTTTACTTAACTTTGAATTGTGTTGCCATAAATCAAAATGGGGGAGATTGTTGGTGCAGGAAGCACCATATCGAACCTTATTTTGATATTGGCAAAGGATTCAAAGTTAAGTTTATTTGTGATCTAACAATGTTACTCAAGTGTGCAGGAAAAGTCCTAGCGAAGGGCTGCTAGGCACCTGGCGAAGGGCTGCCAGGAAACAAAGTCCTAGCGAAGGGCTGCTAGGCACCTGGTGTAACGACCCAGAAAATTCTCTTAATAATTCCTTAAAATATTAAGCATGTTTAAATAATTTTCCGAGGAACCTAGAAATATTAATGCGAACTTTGGCCTAGAAAATCCATGTTTTCTCATTTAAATTGGGAAAAAGGGCACTAATGGGCCTTATATGGGCTTTTTAGTACCAAAATTATTGGTGGATTTTAGGTAAAAATTAATATAAATATAAAGGATTTTAATAGGAAATATTAAAATAATTATGGGGGAATTTTTAGAGGATTTTCGGAATTTTGGGGAAATAAAAAGAAAAAGAAAATAGAATAAGGGGAAAAAATTGTGCATCTACCAAGGATTGAACCTTGGACCACTTGTACAACCATGTATGCACTAACCAACTCACCTAGCAAGGTAATGTTATGAGAGAATGAAGTGGATATTGGTTAAAGCATAGAAGAAGATGAAGAGTCATGGAGAGACTCTTCATTTACCTTCTTAATGGGCTATAAAAGGGGGGTTTTGGGAGTTACCTCTTCTTCCCATTACTTGCATTTTCGAAAATCCTCCTTCCCTCATCCTAGCCGAACACCCAAGGAAGGGTTCTCCCTTGGAAAAGCTCCACAAGAGGTCTCATCTCTAAGATCTAAGGGGTCTTCCAAGGATACAAGGACAAGGGGGGCAAGGGTCCAAAGATCTTACCATTTTCTTCCCTTTCAAGGTTCGAAAAATCAAGAAACCCAAGGTAAGACTCCCTCACCTGTGGTATAATAGTTCCTTATGATTTCCATGATTTTTAGCATGATATATTGAGTAGTTTTTGGATTTGATGTTGAAAGGAAGGAAAACCAAGAACCTTAAGTTTAAGGGTTTCGGCTACCATGATTTAAAGGTCTATAATTATGATAAAAATCTTTATAATGTTATTTCATGTTCCCTTATGATGTGTAGAGGTTAAGTATAATTTTTGGGAATTTTTGGAGTACCCTAGGACACCCTAGGGTTTCGGCCAACATGAAAGAAACAAAACCAAGAACCCTAAGCTTGAGGGTTTCGGCCACCATGATTTAAAGGTCTATAATTATGTCAAAAATCATGATAATGTTGTTTAATGCTCTCTTATGATGTTTAGAGATTAAATATAATTTTTGGGAATTTTTGGGGTACCCTAGGATACCCTAGGGTTTCGGCCAACATCAAGAACCCTTGTGTAGGGTTGGGTCTCAAACTTCAAGTGTATGTTTTATGTTTTAACGTGATATAAGGGAGATGGAGGGTGTTTATGTGAATGTTTCACATGGCCTAGAGACCCTATAGGTTTCGGCCAAGTACCCTAATAGGGTGGAATGTTAGGACTTATTTCATGTAAGGGTCCCAATGGCCCTATGGTAAGGTATGGTTGGTGTTTAAGCAATTGATTGGGGATTTAAGGGAATTTTTCCATACCCCCCATGGCCTTGATGTTTCAGCCAAGAGTGAGATTAGGACTAAAGGATTAGGGTTGGCCTTAAGTATGGACTCAAAGGGGGTCCTATGGCCTAGTATATGTGTATGAGATGTTGTTTGGAAGTTATGTGAAGGTTTATGGATCTAGGGTTCCTTGGGGACTTTCGGCCAAGGACATAACCTAGGGCTAGGGGTTGGGTTAAACCTACCAAGATGCTTATGTATAGGTTACCCAAATCATTAGTTTATATGCCATGAATGATATGATTAGGTCATAAATGTTTAAGACATGTGCCATGATTTATGAATGATATGTATGTATGCCATGTCTTATGAATGATATGCCATGTTTTATGAATAATATGCATGTATGCCATGTCTTATGAATGATACGTATGTATTCCATGATTTATGAATAAGATGTATGTATGCCATATGAATGAAGTTAAAGTACATGCCTTTAAGGCATAACGATGATGTTAAGTATGATGAATGAATGATGATGAAAGACAAGTATGATGAATGAAAGATGATGCTTATGTCTTTAAGGCATAAATATGCTAAACGGCACGGTCGATGGTCGATGGTACGACGGTCGAGAGGACCGGTAAATGGGCCGGTTGACGGGCCGAGCCGTAACAAGTTATGCTATGTTAAGTATGCCATGAATGTCTCATGAATGATGAAGCATGTAAAGTATTTTATTTTATGAATGGGCTTGTACCGGACCGAAGTATGGGTCCAAGGGATGGGCACCTTAAGAACGCCCCGGTTCTGGACTACCGACTATGCTGTACATGGTTCTGGCACTACCGAAGCTGTGCAACAGGGATGGGCACCTTAAGAATGCCTCGGTTCGAGGACTACCGACTATGCTGTCCTTACCCTAGTAGGTCGAGGCTAGCTACCTCGTATTTACTTAGGGATGCGCGCTTATGATGTATGTATGTGGTACAAGCCAGGGCCCCAATGATATGATGATTATGTTTAAGCATTTAAAAGTATGTTTTAAAGATTAAGCATCCTTATATATATATATGCAATTGCCACATGCATCCATCCATGTTATGCATTATATTTATGATAAGTATATTATACAAAGTAAGTTTATGCAAATGATTTTATGTATATTTATGCTAAGCTAGAATGCCATGATTTTATTTATGTTCATGATAGTTTAGGATGCCATGATTTATTTATGTTTATGCTAGTTTATGATGCCATGATTTTATGCTAGTTTATGATGCCATGATTTTATGCTAGTTTAGGATGTCATGATTTAATTATGTTTATGCTACGTTAGAATGCCATGATTTTATTTATGTTCATGCTAGTTAGGATGCCATGATTTAGTTATGTTTATGCTAAGTTAGAATGCCATGATTTTATTTATGTTCATGCTAGTTTAGGATGCCATGATTTAGTTGTGTTATGCTAAGTTAGGATGCATGCTTTTTTTTATTTATGCCCATGCTAATCTCTGAAGCCATGATTTAATTAGGTTTATTATGTTATGTCTATGCCAAGTATTATGCCATGCTATGAAAGTTTACGATATTTATGTCTATGCCAAGTATTATGTCATGCCATGAATGTTTTTATGGTTATGTTTATGCCATGCTACGAATATGATTAAGTTATGATCATGCCATGACGAATGTATGCTAAGTGATGAAAAGGCTTATGTCCTAAGTAAAGCACTAAGTATGTTAATGTCTTATGTGCTCATGATGAAAAGATGAACGGTTTTAGTGAGTAGGAAAGAGTCTTACTAAGCCTGTGTGCTTATAGTCTTATTTCTTATACCGCAGATCACGCAAGGGGACACTAAGGAAGCAGCAGGAGGGTATCCAAGAATGTGTGTGGTAGTGAATTGGCCAAGGAGCAATATGGTTGCTCGTCTTATGATAGAACTTTACCTTTACTATTATGTGCTTGGATATGACTCTATGACATGATGCTAAGTATGACATGATGCTAAGAATGACATGATGCTAAGTATGACATGATGCTAAGTATGACATGATATGATGCTAAGTATAAAGTTAATATGCTAAGTTCCCATGTTATGGGGTTAGAAAGGGTAGTAAGTGCATGTAGGAGTAAGTTTAAAAGTTTCCGCTGCATTATGATGTCTACATGCCCTAAGTATGTTAATGTAATGCCGCTTTAGGAAAAGAAAAAAAAAACGGGCGTTACACCTGGCGAAGGGCTGCCAGGAAACAAAGCCCTAGCGAAGGACTGCTAGGCACCTGGCGAAGGGCTGCCAGGATACAAAGCCCTAGCGAAGGACTGCTAGGCACCAGGCGAAGGACAGCTCGGTATCCAAGACCTGGCAAAGGACCGCCAGGCAAAAGTCCAACCAGAGGAGCGGTTGGCATCAGGTACAATCTCCCGAGAGGAGTAGGTGAGGACGCGTTCCCCGTCGAGGGAACAGTAGGCGTCGGTTCGACCTAGGGTTCCATTTTGGAGACCCAAAGTCAGAACCAAGACAGCTAAGGCTATATAAACTAATATTTTATTGTTTTATTGTGTTTTGGACTAACCCTGGATGCAAGACCGAAGGAACGAGTGTCTGCAGCTCAGAGAGCCTCAAAGGAATGAGGCAACAGCTGACCAGGGCGCCCGGAGTGTCCCGGGCGCCCCCAAGGTGAACACAAAACACAAGAAAAGCAAAGCAGCTTCAACAGTGTAACTCCCGGGCGCCCCCGTGCTCCCGGGCGCCCCCACCGCTCCGGGCACCCCTAATAGCAAAGCATCGAAGCTCAACCAAGCGAAGCCAAGGGATAAAGTTTTGACCCGGTCAACCCGGGCGCCCCCAGCGCTCCGGGCGCCCCGGTCAAGGTCTGATCCCGAATTTGAAGGGATAGAAGCTGACCGAGTCCGAGGCGGATCGTGTGACACGTGGGGGTGCGCCCCCGACGTTCCGGGCACCCCCAGGCCCTATATAAAGGGCCCTCGACCCCAGGCTTCAAGCAACACTTTCAATCAACGCTTCTACGCTCTTCTGCTCTCGCGCCTCGCTCCGGAAACCTCCCAACTCGAGCCGACGACGTCCTGCTGCTCCGAAAAAGACAACCTACATCGGACGTCGGTAAAAGAAGAGTTTTTCTTTTTAATTATTAAAGTTTACTGTGCAATATTTGTAAATCAATATTTATAAACTGATTTTGCGCCTCATATAGAATTGCCCAAAGTAAACGATCAACGATCGTGGGCCTTGGAGTAGGAGTCGACCTAGGCTCCGAACCAAGTAAAAAAGTACTGTGTTCGCGTATTTGCTTTTATCGTCCGCTGTGCAATTACTCTTTCCCTAAATCCGAACGATTTCCGATATTCACCCCCCCCCCTCTATCGGTTCTCTCGATCCAACAGAGATAAAGGAGATAGGGTTGAGTTTTTCTCTTCTTCCGCTCGTTCATCTTCTTCCTCTCATTCTTCCTTCAACTGGCGCATCATCTCATGGTGAAGGCGCGCACGAGTTAGGCAAGGAAGGTTGGTGGCGCAAGGAGAAAGGAGACTCTCTTCTCCTTTTTACAGCTAGCGGTAAGGAAGATAGGCACCCTAGGGTTTCGGCCAAGCTAGGGAGGAAGAAGGAGTGTCTTGGTGACTCTGGTTCTTGGTAGACCGTCGCCCACACGACGTCCAAGAGGGGGAGGGTCATACAATAGAAGATCGCGAGGTAATGAGAGGTATAACTTCTCTTTGGTTTCTTGTTCATTGATCTTATCATTTTATGTGTGGTTGATTAATTATCTTTGTATTAATTATTTGATAATTAATTGTGATAATTAATCATGTTGGACCCCGATGATAAACACAAAAATCGGTGATCCACTCGTCGTCTTTTTCGCGACTTGTTGGTTAAGCGAGTTGCAAGGCTTGAACATCAAGTTTAGCCAAGTTGTAACTCAGATCAATTAGTACGGCGACAAGACGGTCGTTTGGGAGATAGGTCTCCATTCGGATTAAATTTTTTAATCCGTGGATATGGAGAGGTTTCCCATGGATGACCTCGTATTCGCTTAGGAAACCCGTCAAGCTATCCAACAGTCCTGAGGATTCTAATTACTAAAACATGTCTCCAAGAGTAATATACGTCCCTTTTATAAGGAGCAGTGAATCCTCTGTGAACAATCCAAACACCTTTAGACATTTCGACTAATACACCATCATGTCGTGTTTGTTGAGGCAATCTATGGTCCGGAGTGACCAAGTGTTTTGATGTTTGGGCAAAGGGTTTAAATTAGGTTTACCCTTGTGTTCTTATATGTGTATGTTGAGTGTGCAGGTTGTACAGGTTACACATGGACTTGACTGGACGGCCACTATGAGGCTTGTGTGCACCCGAGGGACCTTGGAGAGCAGGGACGATGAGCTGATGGGCACGGACTTCGAGGCATGCGTGAAGGATGGCATGGAGGCAAGCTGGAGGCTTACGTGCATCCAAGGGACGGGAGCTGAAGATGAAGAGGGCGCGAAGGCAACAGTCGAGGCTGCGGAGGAGGAGTCAGTCGAGTCGTGAGGGTACGAGTGCTATGTGATTGTACTCGGGAAATCCTAGGGTTTGAGTGTGGAGTGAAATGTACTCAGGCAGGGTAACCTTAGGTGGGTGAGTAGACCAGTCGACTGGCCTGAGGGCAGTCGACTAAGGGAACTCACAGAAGGGATCTGGTCAGGGACCAGTCGACTACCCTGGGGGCAGTCGACTGGTAGGTGGCTGGTGAGTTGGCTGAGAATTTGAACGTTGGGGTGCAACGGTCAAATTTTAGTGGCACTAGTCAACTGCCCTTGGCGCAGTCGACTGGTAGCGAGGGTTTCAGCCCGAGTCCTATTTAAAGAGGACTTCGTGGTGGCTGAGATTCTTGACGAAACTCGCTTGGGTAAAGTGAGTTAGTAGCCTTTTGTGCTCAGGTTCTCTAAAGGTGTTGTGGTGAGGTTTCTCCACCCACAAGGAGCGACAGAGCTAGCCGGAGGTTATCCGGGGATTAATCCACCAATGGATTCTTGGATTAGTCACCCGTCTAGGGTGGATACCAAGTAAATCTTCCATGTTAGCATTGGTTAGTATTTGTTTCATTGTTTTATTGTATATTCCTCTTGCGCAACTAACCGTGTAGGAAGAAAGATTCGAAGAAACGCTATTCACCCCCTCTAGCGGACATGATTGATCCTAACAATTGGTATTAGAGTGAAGGACCACTCTTGATCGGACTAACCGCCGAGGGAGCACTCGCTAGAGGGAAAAGAATATGGAAGATAAGTTGGGGGACGATATTTACACTCCGCCGGCCTACGACCATTAGAATTTTAGATATTGGAAAGCGAGAATGGAGGCATGGTTCGGAATAGAGTGGGACCTTCGGATCGCGCTTGAAGAGCCCTTCGAGATTCCAAAGGATAAGCACGGGAAGAGGCTTAGACCTAGGTATTGGAATCAAGAGCAACAAGAACAAGCAAGGGCAAATGAAAAGGTAATGGGTATATTGATTGATATTGTGCCTAACAAAATTTTCAGTTGTGTAGGGGCATACCAAAATTCGTATGAATTGTGGAGAAAATTGAAAGAATATCATGAAAGTTCTACACAAGTTCAATTGCCCAAGGAGATATGTCAAATGAGTCAAGAAGAAAAAGAAGAAAAGGAAGTGTCTACATCTTCAAGTGAGAGAGAGAGTGAAATATCGTCAACCTCCTCAAGAGAAGAAGAGGAGGTATCGATTCCAAGAATTGAGGGGAAGGAGAGACCCTCAACCATACCGGATCAAGAGGAGGCATCCACATCATCAAAAGTTGAAGAAGAAGTTCCAACCTCCACCAAATCCAAATCAAAAGAACATATCACATGCTTTGGTTGCAACGAAAAGGGGCACTACAAGGACAAGTGCCCAAAAGGTAAAAAGGAGGTAAAATCTAAACTCATTTCAAATTCTTTTAAGTCTAACATGGGTTGTAGGAATGAAGAGACCCAACATAAAAAGAAGAAGATCCGATGCTTTACGTGTGGTGAGCTATGGCACTACTACACTAAGTGCCCAAGGAGTAAAGAGTTCAAGAAAATGGAGCACTTGAGGAGATGGGAGAAGGAGGAAAGAAAGAAGAGAAGAAGATCACATCAAGGGGGAACTTCAAGGGTAAGGGAGGTAATTCCTAACCCTAGGGTAAAATGTAATTCAATTTCAAGTTCTTCTTTACATTTTAAGAATCATGTTAATTACCCATCCATACATGCTAGAAACCATGAAAACTGCTTACTTGTGCACAACTTTGGATTTAGATATAATAATAGGACTAGGATTAACAAGATAGATCAAAACCCTAGGAACGACATGCATCATGATCAACCCAAGACCTCTAGACCTAAGGATCATGGCACTAATCCCAAGAAGGGAAGGAATGTGCCTAGAAAAGAGGGTAGATCTAGGAATGTCCAAAGTGGACATATGGACTCAATGGTTAGAAATTTGGAAAGGGAAAATCAAGCCTTGAGGGCAAGGCTTGATACATTAGAAAGGGCCCTAGAAAAATTCACGGTTGGATCTATGGGCTTGACATGGTGTTGGGTAGCTTAAAACCCAACTATGATAGATCGGGTTTGGGCTACCGGTCTAAGACTTCCAAGGCCAACAAAAAGAAATATGCTGGGAAGGCATATGATCATGGCAAGAAGGAGAAGTCCAAGGATGGAAAGGGGGTGCCATCTAAAGGGAAAAAAGGATGACTTAACCAAGGACAAGGTGTCCAAGGTTAAGAAGGTCCATTTTGTAGGCCAAGAAACACCGGGGGCACACCTATGTGGTCTAGTGTGGGTTGAGTCACCTAGGGAGGTGGCTAAGGCCAAGAGCTCAAGGGGGAGCTCTAGGAGCCTTTGGGGTCCATGGTAAATGGATCTCGATAGATGGTTTCCCTAGGACGGCCTAGGTAGACTAGGAAATGTGCCAAAGGGATTGGAAGACTTGGGTAAGTCTTAATCCTAGGTTTTGGAACATTAAATGGAGTTTTAGGGAGAAAATGGTGAAAATAAGGTTTAATGGACAAATATTATGTAATTCAGTGCTAAAAATGTATCATGGTCGGAAATTAGAAGATACATCAAGGAGAAGCCTAAATTAGAACTTTTGGAGGAGTTAAAATGATACAATTTAGGTAGAGTTGGATTTCGTGCCAATCTTAGAATATGGAGTACCTTTATTTGGAAACATAAGTTTCCCAAGTAGATATAGACCTCACAAATCTTCCCACAAAATTTCAGATTTTTTGGAGATTTGTAGAATTATTTAGGGATTTCTGAAATTCGACTGAAAAACTAGAAATTCAGGTATCAGTCGACTGCCCTAGGGGCAGTCGACTGATCTCAAGCCAAAAATATTCTGTGCATTTTGGCAGTCGACTGCCATATGGGCAGTCGACTGGTCCGTGAGAATTTTGAAAAAGGGCATTTTGGATGGTAAAAGAATGCAAATTTGGATTATGAATATGGTTTTGGATTAAAATTAATGGTTATGATTTCATATTCCTTGAATGAAGTGTTATCTCATGATTTAATAAAGCTTGATTGATATCTTAAAAATCAAGGAAGATTGATAAGTTTCCCTAGGTATCAAGGATTTAGAGGTCTAAAGGGAAAATTGAGGGCAATTCCATGTGTCGAATTATGATGGTTAGCTTTGATAAACATATGGAATTAGAGACATATTTGAAGGTTGATACAAATGCCAAACCTTTTAGAAAATTAGAATTGATACCAAAAGTCAAGCACATTTGACAAGCTTCATGAAATCATACTTTCCTAGGATAGGGTATATCCTAGCAAGTATGCTTGTAAATCATTAGGGTTTTTCAGAGTTTAGTAGAGTTCTTTTTGGCACTAGGGATAAGGTTTCTTGAGGGCAATCCTTTAATGGTGGCCAAAGGGGAAAGAACTCGGATGTTGGGTTGGGTATAACTCAACATGGTGTTAGTGTGTTAAGTTGGATAGAACTTAACCTGGGTAAAATGAAAATTGGGAGAAGGCATAGGTTAAGGGGGAGGTTGCCTCCTTGTTTGCTTTAATTTTCATAAGAAACTTTTGGGTTTTGTGTCAAACTTGGGAACGATGATAGATACATGGTGAAATGTATTTTTCCCAAGTAGGTATAGGTACCAGAATATTCTCCATGAAATTTGAGAATTTTTGGAGATTTGTGGAATTTCTGACGCATTTCTGAATGTGGCTTGAAAAAAACTGATAAATTAGAGTATCAGTCGACTGCCCTGGGGGGCAGTCGGCTGGCCAGGGCTGATTTGTGTATCAACAGCTGATTTTGTGTCCAAATGATAGGAAACAAGTGTATGGGGGTTTAGTACACTGTGTTTATGATCATTAGGGATTCAAAGAATCAATAATTGGGATATTGTTGGGTTCTTTTTGATGTATGGCACAGGGGGAGAAGTATTGGGTTTAAGTTGTGAAACCAAACACCCTTTTCTAGAAACCCTAGGTTCAGGGGGAGCTAAGATTAAGGGTGAGCATGGTTGCTCCATTTTTGACATAAGGGGAACCTTGGAGAGGTTCTTAAAAAGCCTTTGTAAGTCCAGTGTAGGGGGAGCTTGGGAGAAGCATTAAAAAGCCCATGAAAAGTCCTAACTTAGAGGGTTAGGTGTGAAAAATCCTAGCTAGGAGGGCTAGGTATAAAAAGTCCAAACTTGAAGGGTTAAGTGTGGAAAAGTCCTAGCTTGAAGGGCTAGGTGTGAAAAATTTCTAACTTGGAGGATTAGGTGTAGGATGCCTTGGGATAGGATTCATGTATGCATTGCATATGCATTGTTTAGCATGTTTTTGCTAGTGACTACTATTTTACTTTCCCTAACTTAAACGTATTGTCAAACATCAAAAAGGGAGAGATTGTTGAGGCAATCTGTGATCCGGAGTGACCAAGTATTTTGATGTTTGGGCAAAGGGTTTAAGTTAGGTTTACCCTTGTATTCTATATGTGTATGTTGAGTGTGCAGGTTGTACAGGTTACACATATGGACTTGACTGGACGGCCTCGGTATGGTGAAGGATGGCATAGAGTCAAGTTGGAGGCTTGTGTGCACCCGAGGGACCTTGGAGAGCAGGGACGATGAGCTGATGGGCGCGGACTTCGAGGCATCCGTGAAGGATGGCATGGAGGCAAGCTGGAGGCTTGCGTGCATCCGAGGGACGGGAGTCGAAGATGAAGAGGGCGCGAAGGCAACAGTCGAGGCTGCGGAGGAGGAGTCAGTCGAGTCATGAGGGTACGAGTGCTATGTGATTGTACTCGGGAAATCCTAGGGTTTGAGTGCAGAGTGAAATGTACTCATGAAGGGTAACCTTAGGTGGGTGAGTAGACCAGTCGACTGGCCTGAGGGCAGTCGACTGAGGGAACGCACAGAAGGGATCTGGTCGGGGTCCAGTCGACTGCCCTGGGGGCAGTCGACTGGTAGGTGGCTGGTGAGTTGGCTGAGAATTCGAACGTTGGGGTGCAACAGTCGAATTTCAGTAGCATCAGTCGACTGCCCTTGGGGCAGTCGACTATTAACGAGGGTTTCAGCCCGAGTCCTATTTAAAGAGGACCTCGTGGTGGTTGGGATTCTTGACGAAACTCGCTTGGGTAAAGTGAGTTAGTAGTCTTCTGTGCTCAGGTTCTCTAAAGGTGTTGTGGTGAGGTTTCTCCACCCACAAGGAGCGACAGAGCTAGCCGGAGGTTATCCGGGGATTGATCCACTGACGGATTCTTGGATTAGTCACCCGTCCGGGGTGGATACCAAATAAATCTTCCATGTTGGCATTGGTTAGTATTTGTTTCATTGTTTTATTGTATATTCCGCTTGCGCAACTAACCGTGTAGGAAGAAAGATTCGAAGAAATGCTATTCACCCCCCCTCTAGCGGACACGGTCGATCCTAACAGTGTTCACACCTTGAATGAGATATTTGTTTAAGATGTCAAAGCATAAGTCTCCATGACCAAGATGACTTGAATACCTCAAGTCGATGGAAACTCACACTTAAACTGTAATGAGATATTCATTGACATATGCATATATGTATAGAACCATATGAAGTCTCATGGTAGGTCATTCCAATGAACTAGTTACCATAACTAGCATCCATGTTCAACTCTTGACATCCCACTAGCCAGTAAGGAATAACTGCTTGGTTAGACTAAGGAGTATAACTCGTGCTAGTCTCACAAAATTGATGATGTTCGAACATATCAATTCGTCGACCAGGGAAGATTTCAATACATTCATAATTACACATGTAGAGATGCTCATTGGTCGTAATCCAATCACAAGTTATCTTGTGCTATGAATCGTATTATGGATGTTTAGTAAATAATTTTAAAATCCAATCATACACATAGAGAATGTGCACCCAAATGGTAAAACTTTATTTATCCAATAAACAATACATACCATAAGGCGATTGCTTTAGAACATCTCTCAAATATAATATAGTCTCATTTGACCTAATGTCAATTCCCATGGTATCCAATACCATATGCCTTGACATGACTCTCAAACTTACTTTGTGATAGAAATTTGTCAAAAGATCCTCTTGGTTCCTTTTAGTGGGAATCCTCTTGATTTATATTTCTTTCTTACTGATGATATCTCTTATCAAATGATAATGTCGAAGCACATGTTTGGATCCTTGGTGAGACCTAGGTTCATTCGCCTGTGCGGTATCTCCATTGTTGTAGTAATAAACTAGTAATGCTTCAACTATGGTCGGAACCACTTCATGTTCAAAAATGAACTTCTTGTTCCAAACCGTCTCCTTTGCTATTTCAGAAGCTATAATGTATTCAGCCTCTGTGGTAGTATTGGTTATAGTATCTTGCTTAGAACTTTTCAAGCTTATTGTGCCTTCATTCAATATGAATATATACGTAGACTAAGACTTGGAGTCATCCTTGTTTGTTTGGAAGCCATTATTAGTATATCCGCATGTTACCATATCACCATCTCCATATACAAAGAACACATCCTTAGTTCTTCTTAAGTACTTAAGATTGTTTTGACTACCACCCAATTATCCATGCCCGGATCTGATTGGTATCTGTTCATGACATTTAGAGTGTATAATACATCGAGCCTTGTACAATAACATAGCTTATATGATAGATTCAATCGCAGATGTATAGGATATCTTATTCATGCAAATTCTCTCGTCTTATGTGTGTGGGCACATAGACATTGAAAGGTGAATTCTATGCCACATGAGTATGAAATCTTTCTTGGATTCAAACATGTTAAACTGCTTTAGCACTTTGTCTATATATATAGATTGTGAAAGACCAAGCAACCGTTTCGATCTATTTCTATAGATCTCAATCCTAAAGATATAGGTTGCTTCTCCCATGTCTATCATAGAGAACATTTTAGATAACCAACTTTTAATTACTATAGAATAGACATATCGTTTCTTTTAAGCAATATATCGTCAACATATAACACTAGGAATACTATCGTACTTCCACTAACCTTCTTGCACTCAAGATTTTGTGAGAAATTAAACTCTTTGATTGTCTCATCAAAATGGATATTTCAACTCCTGGATGCTTGCTTCAATCCATACATAGATCATTGAAGCTTACATATTTTATTTTTATCAACAAATATGAAACCCTCAGGTTGTATCATATACGTAGCCTTAAATAAATTTCTTAAGGAATGTCATTTTTACATCCATTTGTCATATCTCATAATCATAATGAGCTACTATTGCCAGGAGTATCCAAATGAATTTAAGCATAACTACTGATCACATGGTTTCATCATAGACAATGATATGCCTTTAACAATAGCCCTTCGCCAATAATCTTTCTTTATAGGAAATAACTTTACTATCCATGACAGTTTTCTTCTTGAAACCCACTTTTACCTAATAGGCATGACGCCTTCAGGTGGGTCTACCAAGTTCCAAGCTTGGTTTTCGTACATGGAATTCATTTTCAACTTCATGGATGTTAGCCACTTGTCCCTTCTGAACTTTTTAGAACTTCTTCATAATTAGTAAGTTCCCCATCCTCAATGAGCAACATATCATTCGATTCACTTATGACTCCATATCTCTCAGGAATATTACGTGCCCTACTGGATCTACGAAGTGGTAGTGTCTCTATAGGTTCAGCCATTGACTCATCATTATGAGTCAATGGTTGTGGTCATGACTAGGAGTCTCTTCTGTGTCTATTGGAGCCACTTGAACATCCTCAAGATCAACTTTAGTCCCACTATCTTCGTGCAAGAGAAACTCTTTCTCTAGTCATACAGTATTCCTTGAAACAAACATCTTTATTCTAAGAGATGATAGAATTAGTAACCCTTAGTTTCCTTAGGGTAACCAATAAATAGACACTTATGAGACTTAGCATCTAGCTTATCTAATATAGTTCTCTTCACATAAGCTAGACTACCCTATGTCTTCAAGTAAGATAGGTGAGGTTTCTTATTAGTCAATTTCTCAAATGTAGTAGTAGAGACTGCCTTGGTCGGGACTCTATTTAGCAAGTAAATAACTATCTTAAGCGTGTAACCCCAAAATGATTTGGGAAGACTCACATGATTCATCATTGACCTAACCATGTCTAACAATATTCAGTTTCACCTTTCAAATGCACCATTATGTTGTTGATGGTTTTCACCAAGGAGATGTCGGGTCGCGCATGGGAAACCTCTCCATGTCCACGGTTTAAAATTTTTAATCCGAATGGAGACCTATTTCGCAAACGACCGTCTCATCGTCGTGCTAACCGATTCGAGCGATCGCTTGAACAACCAAATTGTTCTAGCGATCAATCTTGTCCAACCGATTAGCCACGGAATAGACGACGAGCGGATCGTCGATTTTTGTGTTTATCATCGGGGTCCAAAACAATTAATTATCATAATTAATTAACAAATAATTAACAACAATGATAATTAATTAAACAACATAAAATGATATAAAGAACAAAGAGCCATAAGAGAAGATTATATCTCTCGTTACCTGTGATCTTCTATTGTATGACCCCATCCTTCTTGGACATCGTGTGGGCGACGATCTACCAAGAACCGAAGTCACCAAGGCCACCAATCAATCCCTTCCACTTTGCGCCAACCAAAACCCTAACCCTAGGGTTGTCGTCGGCCTCTCCAAGGAAGAAGAAGAAGAAGAAGGAGAGGAGATGAGTTCTTCTCCTTCACTAACACCCTATCCGGCCTCTTCAAGCACTTCCTATCCCGTGGCAGCAAACACACAAGGAAGACAACCTCTCCTCTCTTCTTCCTTGCCCGCGGCGCTGAGCACCACCATGGAACACCGCCTCCTCCTCCTTGTGCCGGCGACCTTTGTTGGACCTTGGATGGCTAGAGAGGGGGGGTGAATATAGCCAGACACCAATCTTTAGCTTTTGAACTCTTTTAAGATTTCTTTGCACTTAGGTTAGCCGCAGCGGAAGCAATACAAGTATAACAGCAGAAATAGAAATGCAGAGAAGGAAAAACAAACCACATAGTCGCTAACTCAAGGATGTACAAGGTTCGGGGATAACTTGCCCCTACTCCTTGGCGTGCCCGTGAGGTGGGCGATCCCTTGATCGTCGGCAGATCAAGCCCTGGTGAACACTGGATAAGATAGAGCCTCCTTCTCGATGGAGAAACCTCTCCACAAATCTCACGGATGATTGAACTTAAGTACAAGAGATCACACAAGAAGGAACACTCACAAAGATCTCACAGGAATGTAACAAGATCGCTCAAGCACAAAGCAACAGAGAGCACAACCCCACAGCAAAAACTTCACTCGTTTTCCTGTCTTCCCTTGTTGTCGCTCCTCTGCTTCCAGCCTCGTCTTAAGCCTCTGCTCCCATCACCAGGTTGTCCATCAGCATCCACTGAAGCCACAGCCTGACCCCCTGACTCCCTAAGCACTCAGTCCACTGAAGACCCTCTCCAGCTGAGCCTCCGTCAGTTGCCAGCTGCTCTCCAGACGCCGTTGAGACCTGAAATAAGGAAACAGCCAAACCTGCTCCAAGAAAAGCCTCCCATTGACTCTCCTCCAATGTTTGAATCATCCCTGTAAAGCCTGCACACTCCAATAGGATCTTAGCAACTCATATCAAACATAATCAACAATGTATCAGAGAATCGGCAGAGAAAACAGTCGCAATCAGAGCTTCTGACAGCGTATTTGAATTAAAGTTCTGCTCCTGATCGGTCCCCAGACCGATCAGGAAGGACCCTGATCGGTCACCAGACCGAACCAGCAGTCTTCTGCACACTCCTAATTGTTCCCCAGAGCAATCCAACATTCTGCTGCACACTCTAGATCGGTCCCCAGACCAATCAGGCTCCAGCCTGATCGGTCACCAGACCGATCAGGCTGCTTCCTGACCGATCAGGAGTCATCCTGATCGGTTATAGTGAGAACCTTGTGACAAATGATCGTTCACTAGACTGATCTGAACAGTATCCCAGATCGGTCACCAGACCGATCAGGAGTAGATCAGCAGGGGAACTCAACTCACTGTGGGCTCCCTGATCGGTCACCAGACCGATCAGGAGCTGTGCAGTGAGTGAAACGCATACTCCCTGATCGGTCTTCAGACCGATCAGCCATCGCTGGATCGGTCACCAGACCGATCCACGAAGGAGCACCGTGTCAATCTCCCTGATCGATCACCAGACCGATCCAGGGGCTCCAACCTAGCCCTCCAAGCTAGGGTTTCATCCAACCTAGCCCTCCACGTAGGGCCTGACCCTCCAAGCCAGGATTTTTCACCTAACCCTCCAAGTTGGGACTTTTCACCTAACCCTCCAAGTTAGGACTTTTCACCTAACCCTCCAAGCTAGGACTTTTCACCCAACCCTTCCGAATTAGGACTTTTCCACACCTAGCCCTCCAAGCTAGGATTTTTCACCTAACCCTCCAAGTTGGGACTTTTCACCTAACCCTCCAAGTTAGGACTTTTCACCTAGCCCTCCAAGCTAGGACTTTTCACCCAACCCTTCCGAATTAGGACTTTTCAACACCTAGCCCTCCAAGCTAGGAACCTAACCCTCCAAGTTGGGACTTTTCACCTAACCCTCCAAGTTAGGACTTTTCACCTAGCCCTCCAAGCTAGGACTTTTCACCCAACCCTTCTGAATTAGGACTTTTCAACACCTAGCCCTCCAGGCTAGAATTTTTCACACCTAACCCTCCAGGTTAGGACTTTTCACCACCTAGCCCTCCAAGCTAGGATTTTCCAATCACTCCGTGCCTAATCCCTGATTAGGACTTAATCATAATCATAATCAACCTAAACTAAAATCGATGTCAATACCAAAACAACAATCAGGGTCAGACTGGATCAACAATCTCCCCTTTTTTGTTGTTTGACAACCCGATTTAACTCGATTTAAGTTTAGGCATTAATGATCACTTGAAGGCAGTTCAATTATTGTAAGAGACTCAAAATCCTCCCCCTACAATAACCCTAAACTTAATCAACCATTTTCTCCCCCTTTGTCAAACATCGAAAAGGGTATGGTTATTAAGTTTGAACATACCTCCCCCTCAAACATGGGTCTCTCCCCAAAACCCAAAATAATCAAAGGTGAAATTTTTGAATTGCATATGAGAGGCATATACCATAAATGTATCATGGCAACAATGTATATGCATCATACGTCAATAAGTGTGAATTGCACATGAAATCATATACAGAATTATATCATGGTCAAACATGTATATGTTTCTTATGACAAGTAGGGAATGCAGCTGTATCCAACACATAATCCTGATTGGTCTTCGTGACCGATTAGGTTCGTTGATTATTTGATACAGAAAAATTTCTGATTAGTCTGGGGACCGATCAGATTTCAAAAAAATTTCTGAAACTCTGATACGTTCCTGATCAGACTGCATTAACAATTGACATTCCACAACAGGGGTGTAGACTCTATTGATATACGATGTTTCAGAAAAATTTCTGAAACACGACATTAAGAGCAAGAGTCATGACTCAACAAACCCTTTCTTATGAATTTGAACATCCCAACATAGGTTTGTATCAAATCAGTATTAGGTTTGTTTCACGTATGATCAGCTAAACCTCATTGTAACACTTGATATTTCAGAAAAAGTTTCGAGAATCAATGGTCTTTAAAATTCCTTAGAAATGAGTCTGTATTCACTTAGTACCAGGTTTGTACCAATGAATGATCAAGTATGGTCATGTTCTTGGAATAATCAGGTTTGTATCAGATTTGTTTGTGGTATGATCATTAAACTGATACAATTCGACGAGAGGAGATCGGACTGAGGAGTAATCTGATACCTCTGATCAGCATTGATCTGATCGGTTACCAGACCGATCAGAGTGATCCTTGATCGGTCACCAGACTGATCAGGGTGAGTCCTGATCGGTCGGTGGACTGATCAGGTCTGATACAGAAGGTTTTCTCAGTTCTAGATTTCAGAAATGAGGTTTCAGATATCTGAACCCAGGTTTGGTTCAACTCTCAACCACTCCTAAACCCTAATTCACTCAGATTCAATCCCATTGATCCTAAAGGATTTCTCTTAACCAAAAGTATTTTCCCACAAAGAAAAATATCATGGAAAAAGTTGTTTAAACATATTTAAAAACAAGCATGTTCAAATTTGTTTAAGATATGTATTAAGTCCATGATCCCTAAACTTGTCTATCAGGTTTGTATCAGAATGTTTCTAGTATGATCTAAGCATGAACTTGAGTTTCAAAAACAAGTTTATATCAAGGCATGATCAGATTTCATGATACAAAAGATATGATCAAATTTTCAAAACACACTTATATCAAATTAGTATCAAGTATGTATCAATCAGTTTTGATAATTCAATTCATATCAGACATAAACAACTAAGTCATACAATTTTAAGCTCATGTTCTTTGTCTAATGACGTATTGTGAGATTTGCATAGTGATCATCACAAACTATGTGTTTTTCATGTTGGCATAATACATTCATACAAGAGAATCATGGCATATTCAACTGAGTTCATTTTCCAAAATATTAAGAAAAACTTAAGTCTAAGATATTGCAAAGATAAACAGCAATTTGATATTGTGACTAACTCCTAGATTTACAGTGAACTATAGAGTTCAATCCTAAGCAATCCATGATAAAATAAATTATGTGTCAACCTAAGCCATTCATGCAATATATATATATAATTCTTTTCAAAACTTGTAGATTTATTTTGAAGCATGGATACTATCATTCATTGCATGAAAATTTCCTTACTACTCAAGTGAAATTTCATAAAACACAAATTGCAGTAAAACATAAATTGCTACAAGAAAACCAATTAATCTAAGCAATTCATGACAAGAGCAAACTATGTGTGAATCTAAACCCTTCGTGCAATGTATAAAGACAATTTCCAAGGCTTGTTGACTCATTTTGAAATTAGTGTAACCATAGCCTTGGATTTGGAGCACCACTTATCAACAACCTGTTGGATCGAGAGAATACGATAGAGGGGGGTGAATATCGTAAATCCTTTCAGTTTGAGAAAAGAGCAAATACACAGCGGAATAAACAAAACACAACACAAAAGACTCAAGCGGTTTTACTTGGTTCGGAGTCGCGGTCGGCTCCTACTCCAAGGCCCACGGTCATTGACCGTTTACTGCGGGCAATTCTATATGAGCGCAAAAGGTTTACAAGAATTGTATAAGTAAATTGCAGAAAATATAACAGTATTACTCTTCGTGATCAACGCCCGGTATGGATCGTACTTCGGTGCGGAGGGTCGTCGTCGGCGCTTGGAATCTCGAAATGGGAGGTTTCTGGAGCAGCGCGTTTGAGTCGAAGAGCGTAGTGTTGGGACCGGGTGCTTGTTGACATGGATGCGGGTTCGTAATTTTAAAATTAATTACGTGCAGCGGAAGGTTTAGCATAAATAATTTCTCAAATTATTTAACCACGCATCTAAGCATGCAACATTATCTTGTGTAGACATGATCATATATGTATAATTTTACAGAAACATAAACTAATTTACGTATTACCTCGCGTAACTCGAAGGAAGGGACGAGATCCAACCGTAAGCGTCCCTTGGAAGCTCCGCCTCTATTCGCGTCCACACCGAGTATCTTCGGGATGACTTCGCAAAGCCACGAGTTTCGTGTTCTCAAGAACTACTAGATTCTCCGAGAACGCGACAAGAAAAACCAAGAGAGAAGTAATCACATCGAAAAACTCACTACCAAGGTTGGCCGGAATCACAATTCCGGCGAGAAGGAGGAAGATGATTTGCGCCCAATCCCAAGGTGATGATGGATGGAGAGGAAGATCGTCCCAACGGAAGAACTTCGTCGCCTCGATGCTTCTCCTTGTGCTCACGGCAAGAAGAAGGGAGAAGAACCTTGTGGCCGGCCAAGAGGAAGAAGGGAGGAGAGGGAGAGAGCCCAGGCAAGAATACTTCGATTATTTTCCAAGCCTTGCCTTGGGTCCTTTATATAGTGTCCTCTCAACCATCAAGCCTCTCAAAAAAAAGACTTATTCCATCATGCCAAGTTTTATCATATTTTAATTCATGATAAAATTGACCAAGTCTCCTTTTTTCTTATGGAATAAATTTTCTTATCATGGTAAATCAATCCATGATTGATTTTATAAAATAAAATAAACCAATCCATGGTTCATTTTAATTTCCATGAAAAATAAACCAAACCTTGGTTTATAAAAATTTATATCATCCATAATTTTATAAAACAAACCACACTTGGTTTATTTTATAAATTGAACCAAAAACTTAGTTCTCTCCCTTTGTTGTGGCCAGCCAAGCAAAGAGGATGGAGACCCTCTTTGGCCGGCCCATCCAAGCCATGCCCCAATGAATTAAACTTATTTAATTCATCTATTAAGTCTTCAAAAGACTTAGCCATTTTACGCTTCCGATGCATCTCTGAAAAATTCAGATTCGACTTATCGTTTGGCTTAACCAAACCTAATCTCTCTTGATTGGAAAATCCAATTTTCAACTCGTTTTAAATCCCTCGGATTACTCGTAGTGCGTGTGACTGAATAGGCTTTCGATTTATGTTGGCCGTCTATAATTAATCAATTATAGAATAATCATGAGTGGCACCTAGTAGTACATCATGATCCCCAATTAATCGAAAGATCAACGGTTGACCTCAGAAACAATTCTGAAACCCTTCAGCAGATATAATGAATCGTGCCTCATTCCCTTCACCATCTTATACCCACTTGGTTCAGGACATGATCTATGTGTGTCAGTCCCCACTAAGCTGACTACGTCACACCTAGCCCAAGTAACGTTTTCTCGTCCTATGGATTCTAATTACTCTCATGTATTTAAGAGATTCATACTCTGAACATGTCATGCTCTGGCCAGAGGCTTCGAGTAACAATCCGACGATAGGCCTTGGGTATACATCTCCTCGCAAGGAGTGGTGAATCCTTTGTAGGCTGTTCAAACATCTTCAGACACTTCGGCTTATACCCAATAATCCTGGGTCCACACCTCCTTGGAGATGCTTGCTTAAGATGTCAAAGTATAAGTCTCCATGACCAAGATGACTTGAACACCGCAAGTCAAAGGAACATCGCACTTAAGCTGCAGTAAGAACTTCATTGACATATCTATATGTAGACTACCATATGAAGTTTTACAGCCAGTCACTCCAATGAACTAGTTCCCTTAACTAGCATTCATGCTTATCTCCGGACATCCCAATGTCACCAGCTAGTGAGAATCAGCTGATTAGAGAATAACCCATGCTAGTCTCAACAGAATTGATAGTGTCCGTATTTATCAATTCATCGACTAGGGACAATTTCAATACTTCACAATTGCACATGTAGAGATAATCACTAGTTGTGAATTCATCACAAACTCTATCATGCTGTGAATTGTATTGCGGATATTCAGTAAATGAGTTTAAGATCTCAATCAAATACATAAACATGTATACTCAAATAGTGAATATTCATTTATTAAAATAAATTATTACAATCATAAGGCGATTGCCTTAGGATATTTTTCTCGTATGACTAACAAACTCCCACTTGGCCTAATGTCAATCGCTATGGTATCCAATACCACAGGCTCTAACATGACCCTAAACTTGCTTTGAGGTAAGGTCTTAGTTAAAGGATCCGCTAAATTCCTTTCAGTGGGAATTTTCTCAATTTGTATATCATTCCTACTTATAATCTCTCTGATCAGATGATAGCGGTGAAGCACATGTTTGGATCGCTGATGAGACCTTGGTTCCTTTGCTTATGCAATAGCTCCATTGTTGTCGCAGTAAACCGGTATTGCTTCATCAATGGTTGGAACCACACCAAGTTCTGAGACAAACTTCTAGATCCAGACTGCTTCCTTTGCTGCTTCCGAAGCTGCAATGTATTCCGCTTCCGTGGTAGAATCCTCTACGGTGTCTTGCTTGGAACTCTTCTAACTTATTGCGCCTCCATTCAAAATAAAAACGTATCCAGACTGAGATTTGGAGTCATACTTATTTGTCTAGAAACTGGCATATGTATACCCACGTATTACCATATCACCTTCTCCATATATTAGGAACACATCCTTAGTTCTTCTTATGTACTTGTGGATTGTCTTGACAGCTGCCCAATGATCCATTCCTGGATCAGACAGGTATCTGCTTGTGACGCTCAGAGCATACGATACATCGGGCCTAGTACATAATATAGCATACATGATAGATCCTATGGCGGATGCATAAGGAATCTTATTCATGTAAATCCTCTCGTCTTCTGTGCGCGGACACATAGAGTTTGAAATGTTGATCCCATGCCTGATGGGAAGGTAACCTTTCTTGGATTCCGACATGCTAAACCTTTCTAGCACTCGGTCTATATATGTAGACTGCGAAAGACCAAGCAACCGTTTTGATCTATCTCTATAGATTCTAATCCCAAGGATATAGGTTGCTTCTCCCAGGTCTTTCATGGAGAAAGTTTTGGACAACCAAATTTTAACTGACTGTAAGACTGATATATCGTTTCCTATAGGTAATATGACATCGACATATAACACTAGGAATACGACTGCACTCCCACTAACCTTCTTGTACAGACAAGGTTCGTCAGGATTTTGTGAGAAATCAAACTCTTTGATTGTCTCATCAAAACGGATGTTCCAGCTCCTGGATGCTTGCTTTAGTCCATATATGGATCGTCGAAGCTTGCATACTTTGGTTTTATTAACCGATGTGAAACCTTCAGGTTGTATCATGTATACATCCTCAAGCATGTTTCCATTAAGGAAAGCTATTTTCACATCCATTTGTCATATCTCATAATCATAATGAGCTGCTATGGCCAGGAGCATCCGAATGGATTTAAGCATAGCTACTGGCGAATAGGTTTCGTCATAATCAATTCCTTGTTTCTGACGATATCCTTTTGCCACTAATCTAGCCTTAAAGGTAACAACATTACCTTCCATGTCGGTTTTCTTCTTGAAAACCCACTTGCACCCTATAGGCTTAATCCCTTCAGGTGGGTTAACTAAGTCCCATACTTGATTTTTTTACATGGAATCCATTTCCGACTTCATGGCTTCAAGCCATTTATCCCTTTCTAAATTTTTCAGAACATCTTCATAACTGATAGGTTCGTCATCATTAATGAGTAACACGTCGTTCGATTCACTTATGAGAAATCCGTATCTCTCTGGAATATTGCGTGTCCTATCAGACCTACGAAGAAGTGGTGTTATTTTAGGTTCAACTGATAGCTCATCATTATGAGTTATTGGTTGTGGGTCTAGATTAGGTGTCTCTGTAATGTCTACTGGAGTTTCTTGAACTTCTTCAAGTTCAATACTATTCCCACTGTTTTCTTGTAAAAGAAGTTCTTTTTCCAGAAATACAGCATGCCTTGAAACAAACACCTTTTGTTCCAAGGGATGATAGAATTGGTAACCCTTTGTTTCCTTAGGGTATCCAATAAATAGACATTTATCAGACTTAGCATCCAATTTGTCTGATACAGTCCGCTTCACATAAGAAGGACAACCCCTTATCTTAAGATGAGTTAAGTGAGGTTTCTTACTATTCCACATCTCATATGGAGTAGTAGAGACTACCTTGGTCGGGACTCTGTTTAGCAAGTAAACAGCTGTCTTAAGCGCATAGCCCCAAAAGGATTTTGGAAGAGTTGCATGATTCATCATAGATTTAACCATGTCCATCAAGGTTCAGTTACGCCTCTCAGATACACAATTATGCTGTGGTGTATATGGCGGAGTCCATTGAGACAATATCCCATTGTCCCTAAGATAATCTTGAAACTCTTGACTTAAGTATTCACCACCCCGATCGGATCGAAGTATCTTAATATTTTGCCAAGATGTTTCTCTACTTCACTTCTGAACTCCTTGAATTTCTCAAAAGCTTCAGATTTGTGTTTTATTAAGAACACATACCCGAATCGTGAGTGATCATCGATAAAGGTTATGAAGTAGCTATAGCATCCTTGTGCAAGAGTTGACATTGGTCCACATACATCAGTATGTATTAGACCAAGCAATTCTCCCACTGGTTTACCTTTTTCGGAAAAGGGTAATTTGGTCATCTTGCCTTTTATGCATGATTCGCATGTATCAAATGAACCAGGTTCAAATGATTCCAGAATTCCACATCGATGTAATTTGGTCATGCGTTTCTTGCTTACATGGCCAAGACGACAATGCCACGTATAGGAGTCTATTTGATTATCTATTCGAGCACGTTTGTTGCTAACTTCGATATTGAAAACGTCACCAGAAAAATCTAACGTGTAGATACCATTGCATAAAGTTCCAGTCCCATAAAGAACACATTTAAAGTTATGTAACAGCAATTGTTACTAAAAGTTAAATGATAACCCTTTTCATTCAAGCATGAAATAGATACAATGTTCTTTATTAATGAAGGAACAAAATAACAATTATCCAATTCTAAGACAAATCCAATAGGGAGCTTTAGCAAATATGTTCCGATGGCAACAGCTGCAATCTTTGCTCCATTTCCAACTCGGAAATTCGCTTCTCCCTTGACGAGTCTTCTTCTATTCCTTAGCCCCTGTATGTCATTACATATATGTGAGCTACACCCAGTATCAAGTACCCAGGTGTACGAGGAAATAGAGTGACATTCAATAATGAAGATACCTGATGAGGATGGGGCATCGGATGCCTTCTTCTTCAAGGACTCAAGATAAACCTTGCAGTTTCTTCGCTAGTGGCCCTCCTTGCCGCAGTGATGGCAAGTGCCTTTTGGTGCCATTTCAGTCTTTTTGGCCTTTTTCTTCCTTCCCTTATTTTGTTCTTTGGGCTTCCTCTTAGAACCTTTCTAAGAGGAACCAACTAACAGTACCGTCTTCTGATCCTGCTTTACAGAAGGCTCTACAGTCTTCAGCAGGTTTAGCAACTCAGGAATGGTAGTCTCCAGTTTGTTCATCCGATAGTTCATCCAAACTGTGAGTAACTCTTGGGCAAACAATGCAGAATTAAGTCAATACTTAGTTCGTGATCCATTGCAAATCCGAATGTGCCTAGTCGCTCAATGTACCCCAACATCTTCAACACAAACTGTGAAACAGAAGTGCCTTCCTGCATCTTAGAGGTGAAGAGGAGTCTGGAGACCTCAAACCTTTCGGATCTCGCCTGCTCGTCAAATAGCTCATGAAGATGGAAGACGATGGTATGAGCATCCATATGCTCATGCTGCTTTTGCAGCTCAGGTACCATAGTAGCCAGCATGATGCAACTCGCAAGTTCAGAATCGGCCACATGTTTCTAATAGGCCACTAACTGGTCTGGAGTTGCATCTTTAGGAGGATGGTTGGGAAGTTGTTCTTCAAGGACATAAGCAAGCTTTTCTGCCTTGAGGACTATCCTCAGGTTTCGAAGCCAGTCCATGAAGTTTGGCCCAGTCAGCTTATTGGTGTCCAAAATGGAACGCAAATTCAGAGAAGACATGATCAGGTGATTATCCTAGAAATACAAATTGAGGTTATGTGATGAGAATGATAAACAATGCATCAATATACATTAATTAAATCCTATTTATTTTTTGAATTGAATAACCCTTTTTATCAATTCGGGAGATCGTAAGAACATCTCCAAATAGGTTGATATCCAACCATAGATAAAAACAACTATGGCTAGAGTCCATCAAGTTATTCATAGCTATGAATGTAGGTAATTATACCGATTACATATTATACATATGTAACTATCACATTATGCTATCAACTAATTGAATGTTTGCATAAATCATTGGGTTGTTAACTCATTAACAAGTATGCAACAATACACATAGCACCCAACTGCACCTCTCTTTACATCGACCTTGGCTGTGGCACAACAAATCGATGCTCCAAGCTTAAGGCTGACCTATTAATCAAGAAATAGTTTTAATATGGTTGGAGCTCATTCAACCATTTAGTCAGGCTTGGATGTGTCCAACAACCAAAACTAAGGATTGACCTCTGACTCCAACTATATTAATCATAAACTAATTCCATGGTTTGAACATGTTGAGGTTCAAGTCGGGCATGGATGTGTCCATCAACCCAAATGAGAAATAAAACTCCGATTCTAACCATATTAATGGAAGGTGTTGGCCTTAATATTTTGTAAGGGGGTTTGGGTCTCATCCTTTTCTTTTATGCACATTCATGACATATAATTATGTCATGTTCTAACGATTTCCTTAATAAAGTATGTATGTGACTTAATTTATCAAGTCTCATTAATTGAATTAGGAACCGGATTTCCTAATTCTAATTTCATACTTTATTCAAGGAATTGTTTTTGGGAAACAATTTCCTAAATTATCATAATCAATTTCAGAATTAATATGTTTAAGACTTTGATTTCTCTAAATCAAACCTTATTAAATTAAGAGACAAATTCCCTTAATTCAACCACATATTATTTTCATGAAAATTTTATTTAAGGAAATATACTCTATAGGAAACAATTTTCCTAATTAATTTTGGAGACAATAATATGTAAGAGCATCATCTCATAAATCAAATAAGGAAATTATCGTTTGAGAATCACCTCAAAAATTTCCAAGATTTGATCACATATTTTATTTATAGAAAATTAATATCAATAACTTAATTTGGACGGCTCCCCGAGGCTCAATCCAAAATAAGAATTTGACAGTTTAAATTCAATTTAGGAAATTTAATTATAACAACTAACTTTAAATTGTACGGCTCCCCGAGGCTCAATCCAAAATAAAGAATTTTGTAAATAATTTAATTTCTAATTATGAATTTAAATGCCAATTAATATTTCCATAATTTGTCTAGACATTCTTGAAAGAAAGTGCCCAAAATTGCGAGCTTTCCATAATTGGAAAGTTTCCAAAATAAAAGGTTTTCAGAATAATTGTAAGTTTCTGGTACAAAGAAAACATATGTTTTTCCAAAATTAGAAAATTTCCAAAATGGGAATTTCCAAAATTTGAAAGTTTCCAAAAATGAAAAGTTTTCACAATTATCATAAAATTTCAGAAACAGGGATATTTCAAAAGTTTGCGAAATTTCATGATGATTTCCAAACATTGAAATTCCTAAATCGAAAATTTACCATAATTGGAAAATTTTCCAAAATTGAGATCATGACAAAGTTTTTCGCAAAAACAATTATATGATTATGTCGAACACAAACCTCAGCTCTGATACCACTGTTGGGACCGGGTGCATGTTGACATGGATGCGGGTTCGTAATTTTAAAATTAATTACGTGCAGCGGAAGTTTTAACATAAATAATTTCTCAAATTATTTAACCACACATCTAAGCATACAACTTTATTTTGTGTAGACATGATCATATATTTATAATTTTGTAGAAACATAAACTAATTTACGTATTACCTCACGTAACACGAAGGAAGGGATGAGATCCAACCGTAAGCGTCCCTTGGAAGCTCCGCCTCTATTCGCGTCCACGCCGAGTATCTTCGGGATGACTTCGCAAAGCCACGAGTTTCGTGTTCTCGAGAACTACTAGATTCTCCGAGAACGTGACAAGAAAAACCAAGAGAGAAGTAATCACATCGAAAAACTCACTACCATGGTTGGCCGGAATCACAATTCCGGTGAGAAGGAGGAAGATGACTTGCGCCCAATCCCAAGGTGATGATGGCTGGAGAGGAAGATCGTCCCAACGGAAGAACTTCGTCGCCTCGGTGCTTCTCCTTGTGCTCACGGCAAGAAGAAGGGAGAAGAACCTTGTGGCCGGCCAAGAGGAAGAAGGGAGGAGAGGGAGAGAGCCCAGGCAAGAATACTTCGATTATTTTCCAAGCCTTGCCTTGGGTCCTTTATATAGTGGTCTCTCAACCATCAAGCCTCTCAAAAAAGAGACTTATTCCATCATGCCAAGTTTTATCATATTTTAATTCATGATAAAATCGACCAAGTCTTCTTTTTTCTTATGGAATAAATTTTCTTATCATGGTAAATCAATCCATGATTGATTTTATAAAATAAAATAAACCAATCCATGGTTCATTTTAATTTCCATGAAAAATAAACCAAACCTTGGTTTTATAAAAATTTATATCATCTATAATTTTATAAAACAAACCACACTTGGTTTATTTTATAAATTGAACCAAAAACTTGGTTCTCTCCCTTTGTTGTGGCCGGCCAAGCAAAGAGGATGGAGACCCTCTTTGGCCGGCCCATCCAAGCCACGCCCCAATGAATTAAACTTATTTAATTCATTTATTAAGTCTTCAAAAGACTTAGCCATTTTACGCTTCTGATGCATCTCTGAAAAAATTCAGATTCGACTATCGTTTGGCTTAACCAAACCTAATCTCTCTTGATTGGAAAATCCAATTTTCAACTCGTTTTAAATCCCTCGGATTACTCGTAGTGTGTGTGACTAAATAGGCTTTCGATATATGTTGGTCGTCTATAATTAATCAATTATAGAACGATCATGAGTGGCACCTAGTAGTACATCATGATCCCAATTAATCGAAAGATCAACGGTTGACCTCATAAATAATTCTGAAACCTTCAGCAGCTATAATGAATCGTGCCCCATTCCCTTCACCATCTTATACCCACTTGGTTCAGGACATGGTCTATGTGTGTCAGTCCCCACTAGGCTGACTACGTCACACCTAGCCCAAGTAACGTTTTCTCGTCCTATGGATTCTAATTACTCTCATGTATTTAAGAGATTCATACTCTGAACATGTCATGCTCTGGCCAGAGGCTTCGAGTAACAATCCGACAATAGGCCTTGGGTATACATCTCCTCGCAAGGAGTGGTGAATCCTTTGTAGGCTGTTCAAACATCTTTAGGCACTTCGGCTTATACCCAATCATCCTGGGTCCAACACCTCCTTGGAGATGCTTGCTTAAGATGTCAAAGTATAAGTCTCCATGACCAAGATGACNATACATACTTTAATTAAGGAAATCGTTAGTCATGACATAATTCTATATCATGAATGTGCTTAGAAAAGAAAGATGAGACCCAAAACCCCTTACAAAATATTAAGGCCAACACCTTCCATTAATATGGTTAGAATCGGAGTTTTGTTTCTCGTTTGGGTTGATGGACACATCCATGCCCGACTTGAACCTCAACATGTTCAAACCATGGAATTAGTTTATGGATAATATAGTTGGAGTCATAAGTCAATCCTTAGTTTTGGTTGTTGGACACATCCTAGCCTGACTAAGCGGTTGAATGAGCTCCAACCATATTAAAACTATTTCTTGATTAATGGGTCAGCCTTAAGCTTGGAGCATCGATTTGTTGTGCCACAGCCAAGGTCGATGTAAAGAGAGGTGCAATTGGGTGCTATGTATAATGTTGCATACTTGTTAATGAGTTAACAACCCAATGATTTATGCAAACATTCAATTAGTTGATAGCATAAAGTGATAGTTACAATAGAGCTAAGAATGACTTGATGGCCACAACCATGGTTGTTCTTATCTATGGTTGGATATCAACCTATTTGGAGATGTCCCTACGATCTCCCGAATTGATAAAAAGGGTTATTCAATTTGAAAAATAAATAGGATATTATTTATGTATATTGATACATTCTTTAATCATTCTTCTCACATAAGCTAAATTTGTATTTCTAGGTTAATCACTCGATCATGTCTTCTCTGAATTTGCGTTCCATTTTGGACACCAATAAACTGACTGGGCCAACTTCATGGACTGGCTTCGAAACCTGAGGATAGTCCTCAAGGCAGAGAAGCTTGCTTATGTCCTTGAAGATCAACTTCCCAACATCCTCCAGATGCAACTCCAGACCAGTTAGTGGCCTATCAGAAACATGTGACCGATTCTGAACTTGCGAGTTGCATCATGCTAGCCTTATGGTACCTGAGCTGCAAAAGGCAGCATGAGCATATGGATGCTTATACCATCATCTTCCATCTTAATGAGTTGTTTGAAGAGCAGGCGAGATCCGAAAGGTTCGAAGTCTCCAGACTCCTCTTCACATCTAAGATGCAGGAAGGCACTTCTGCCTCGCAGTTTGTGTTAAAGATGTTGGGGTATATTGAGCGACTGGAACACATCGGTTTTGCAATGGATCATGAACTAAGTATTGACTTAATTCTGCATTGTTTGCCCAAAAGTTATTCACAATTTGTGATGAACTATCGGATGAACATGCTGGAAACTACCATTCCTGAGTTAGTCAACCTGCTGAAGTCTGTAGAGCCTTCTGTAAAGCAGGATCAAAAGGCGGTTCTGTTAGTTGGTTTCTCGAAGAAAGGTTCTAGAGGAAGGCAAAGAACAGAATAAAGGGAAGAAGAAAAGGCCAAAAGACTGAAAGAAACCAAAAGGAACTTGTCATCATTGTGGCAAGGAGGGTCACTGGCGAAGAAATTCAAGATTTATCTTGAGTTCTTGAAGAAGAAGGCATCCAATGCTCCATCCTCTTCAGGTATCTTTGTTATTGAATGTCATCTATTTCCTCTAATACCTGGGTACTTGATACTGGGTGTAGCTCACATATATGTATGACATACATGGGCTAAGGAATAGAAGAAGACTCGTCAAGGGAGAGCGGATTTGCGAGTTGGAAATGGAGCAAGGATTGCTGCTGTTGCTATCGGAACATATTTGCTAAAGCTCCCGACTGGACGTGTCTTAGAATTGGATAATTGTTATTTCGTTCCTTCGTTAATAAAGAACATTGTATCTATTTCATGTTTGAATGAAAAGGGTTATCATTTAACTTTTAGTAACAATTGTTGTTACATAACTTTAAATGACGTTCTTTATGGGAATGGAACTTTGTGCAATGGCATCTACACGTTAGATTTATCCGGTGACGTTTTCAATATCGAAGTAAGCAACAAACGTGCTCGAATAGATAATCGAATAGACTCCTACACTTGGCATTGTCGTCTTGGCCATGTAAGTAAGAAACGCATGACCGAATTACACCGATGTGGAATTTTGGAATCATTTGAACCCGGTTCATTTGATACATGCAAATCATGCTTAAAAGGCAAGATGACCAAATTACCCTTTTCCGGAAAAGTAATCCAGTGGGAGAGTTGCTTGGTCTAATACATACTGATGTATGTGGACCAATGTCAATTCATGCACAAGGAGGCTATAGCCACTTCATCACCTTCATCGATGATCACTCACGATTCGGGTATGTGTTCTTGATGAAACACAAATCTGAAGCCTTTGAGAAATTCAAAGAGTTCAGAAATGAAGTAGAGAAACAGCTTGGCAAAAGTATTAAGATACTTCGATCCGATCGGGGTGGTGAATACTTGAGTCAAGAGTTTCAAGATTATCTTAGGGACAATGGGATATTGTCCCAATGGACTCCGCCATATACACCACAGCATAATGGTGTATCTGAGAGGTGCAACCGAACCTTGATGGACATGGTTAGGTCGATGATGAATCATGCAACTCTTCCAAAATCCTTTTGGGGCTATGCACTTAAGACAGCTGTTTACTTGTTAAACAGAGTCCCGACCAAGGTAGTCTCAACTACTCCATATGAGACATGGAATAGTAAGAAACATCACTTAACTCACCTTAAGATATGGGGTTGTCCTGCTTATGTGAAGCGGACTGTATCAGATAAATTGGATGCTAAGTCTGATAAATGTCTATTTATTGGATACCCTAAGGAAACGAAGGGTTACCAATTCTATCATCCCTTGGAACAAAAGGTGTTTATTTTAAGGCATGCTGTATTTCTAGAAAAAAAATTTCTTTTACAAGAAAACAGTGGGAGTGACATTGAACTTGATGAAGTTCAAGAAACTCCAATAGACATTACAGAGACACCTAGTCTAGACCCACAACTAATAACTCATAATGATGAGCTATCAGTTGAACCTAAAACTATACCACCCCTTCGTAGATCTGATAGGACACGCAATATTCTAGAGAGATACGGATTTCTCGTAAGTGAATCGAACGACGTGTTACTCATATGCGATGACGAACCTATCAGTTATGAAGATGTTCTGAAAAGTTCAGAAAGGGACAAATGGCTTGAAGCCATGAAGTCGGAAATGGATTCCATGTACGAAAACTAAGTATGGGACTTGGTTAACCCACCTGAAGGGATTAAGCCCATAGGGTGCAAGTGGGTTTTCAAGAAGAAAACCGGCATGGAAGGTAATGTTGTTACCTTTAAGGCTAGATTAGTGGCAAAAGGATATCGTCAGAAACAAAGAATTGATTATGACGAAACCTATTCGCCAGTAGCTATGCTTAAATCCATTCGGATGCTCCTACCCATAGCAGCTCATTATGATTATGAGATATGGCAAATGGATGTGAAAACAGCTTTCCTTAACGGAAACCTGCTTGAGGATGTATACATGATACAACCTGAAGGTTTCACATCGGTTGATAAAACCAAGGTATGCAAGCTTCGACGATCCATATATGGACTGAAGCAAGCATCTAGGAGCTGGAGCATCCGTTTTGATGAGACAATCAAAGAGTTTGATTTCTCACAAAATCCTGACGAACCTTGTGTGTACAAGAAGGTTAGTGGGAGTGCAGTCGTATTCCTAGTATTATATGTCAATGACATCTTACTTATAGGAAACGATATATCAGTTTTACAGACAGTTAAAATTTGGTTGTCCAAAACTTTCTCCATGAAAGACCTGGGAGAAGCAACTTATATCCTTGGGATTAGAATCTATAGAGATAGATCAAAACGGTTGCTTGGTCTTTCGCAGTCTACATATATAGACCGAGTGCTAAAAAGGTTTAGCATGTCTGAATCCAAGAAAGGTTACCTTCCCATCAGACATGAGATCAACCTTTCAAAGTCTATGTGTCCGCGCACAGAAGACGAGAGGATTTGCATGAATAAGATTCCTTATGCATCCGCGATAGGATCTATCATGTATGCTATGTTGTGTACTAGGCCCGATGTATCGTATGCTCTGAGCGTCACAAGCAGATACCAGTCGGATCCAGGGATGGATCATTGGGCGGCTGTCAAGACGATCCTTAAGTACTTAAGAAGAACTAAGGATGTGTTCCTAATATATGGAGAAGGAGATATGGTAATACGTGGGTATACAGATGCCAGTTTCCAGACAGATAAGGATGACTCCAAATCTCAGTCTGGATACGTATTTATTTTGAATGGAGGCGCAATAAGTTGGAAGAGTTCCAAACAAGACACCGTAGCGGGTTATACCACGGAAGCAGTTTGGATCAAGAAGTTTGTCTCGAAACTTGATGAGATTCCAACCATTGATGAAGCAGTGCCGGTTTACTGCGACAACAATGGAGCTATTGCACAAGCAAAGGAACCAAGGTCTCATCAGCGATCCAAACACGTGCTTCGCCGCTATCATCTGATCAGAGAGATTATAAGTAGGAATGATATACAAATTGAGAAAATTCCCACTAAAAGGAATTTTGCGGATCCTTTAACAAAGGCCTTGCCTCAGAGCTAGTTTGAGGGTCATGTTAGAGCTTGTGGTATTGGATACCGTAGCGATTGGCATTAGGCCAAGTGGGAGTTTGTTAGTGATATGAGAGAAGTGTCCTAAAGCAATCGCCTTATGATGTAAACATTTATTTTAATAAATGATAATTCACTATTTGAGTATACATGTTTGTGTATTTGATTGGGATCTTAAACTCATCTACTAAATGCCCGCAATACAACTCACAGCATAAGAGAATTTGTGATGGGATCACAACTAGTGATTATCTCTAAATGTGCAAATGTGAAGTATTGAAAATATCCCTAGTCGATGAATTGATAAATACGGACACTATCAATTCTGTTGAGACTAGCATGAGTTATTCTCTAATCAGCTGATTCTCACTGGCTGGTGACATTGGGATGTCCGGAGATAAACATGGATGCTAGTTATGGGAACTAGTTCATTGGACTGACTAGCTGTAAGACTTCATATGGTAATCTATATAGATATGTCAATGAAGTTCTTACTGCGGCTTAAGTGCGATGTTCCTTTGACTTGCGGTGTTCAAGTCATCTTGGTCATGGAGACTTATACTTTAACATCTTAAGCAAGCATCTCCAAGGAGGTGTGGACCCAGGATGATTGGGTATAAGCCGAAGTGCCCGAAAATGTTTGAACAGCCTACAAAGGATTCACCACTCCTTGCGAAGAGATGTATACCCAGGCCTATCGCCGGATTGTTACTCAAAACCTCTGGCCAGAGTATATCATGTTTAGAGTGTGAGTCTCTTAAATACATGAGAGTAATTAGAAATCCAAAGGACGAGAAAGACACTACTTGGGCTAGGTGTGACGTAGTCAGCCTAGTGGGGACTGACACAAATAGACCGTGTCCTGAACCAAGTGGGTATAAGATGGTGAAGGGAATGGGGCACGATTCATTAGAGCTGCTGAAGGATTTCAGAATTACTTCTGAGGTCAACCGTTGATCTTTCGATTAATTGGGGGTCATGATGTACTACTAGGTGTCACTCATGATCGTTCTATAATTTGTTGATTATAGACGGCCAACATAAATCGAAAGCCTATTTAGTCACACGCACTACGAGTAATCCGAGGGATTTAAAACGAGTTGAAAATTGGATTTTCCGATCAAGAGAAATAAATCGAATATGAATTTATCAGAGGCGCAATGGAAGCTAAAATGGCTAAGTCTTTTGAAGGTTTATTGGGCGAATTAAATGAGTTTAATTCGCGATTGGTTCGGGTTGGTTTGGCCGGCCAAAGAGGGTGCCAAACCTCTTTGTTGTGGCCGACCACATTAAAGGGAAGAAACCAATTTAATTGGTTTAATTAATAAAATAAATCTAGTGCGATTTGTTTTATAAATTATGGATAAATAAATTTGTGTAAAGAAATTTATATAAATAAATTTATAGAAATTTATTCTTTTTATGGAAATTAAAATGATCTATGGAATGGTTTATTTTAATTTTATAAAATCAATTATGAATTGATTTTTCCATAATAAGAAAGTTTATAAATTTCTTATAAAAATTTATTCCATAATAAAAGGAGAGATTAATTAGTTTTATTATAAAGTTAGTTATAATAAAACTTGGTAATTCATAAGAGAATTTATAGGATAAATTTCTTATGATAACTAATTAGTTTTATTATAAAGTTAGTTATAATAAAATTTGGTTTAAACGGAATAATTCATAAGAGAATTTATAGAATAAATTTCTTATGATAACTAATTAGTTTTATTATAAAGTTAGTTATAATAAAACTTGGTTTAAACGGAATAATTCATAAGAGAATTTATAGGATAAATTTCTTATGATAACTAATTCCGTTAATTCCGTTAAGAGGAGACTTGGCGAGGGAAAGACCACTATAAAAGAAACCAAAGGCAAGCCTTGATTTCTTAATCGATATAGAGCTCCCTCTCTCTCTCTCTTTTATCTTCTCCTTCCCTTCTCCCCACCTAGGGTCGGCGCCCACATTGAAGCTTCTAGGGCCGGCGCCCCTTGAAGCACCTTCCTCCATCTAGGGCCGGCGCAAACCCCTCCTCCCCTCTTGGTTGCCGTGAGCTATCAAGAAGAAGGAGAAGCCAACCAAGAAGAAGAAGAAGCAGATCTCATCTCCTTCCCTCTTGGAATTCGATTCCGTTTCTTGGTGGTTAGTTTCCTATTTATTCTCTTGTTCTTCTTTGTTGTGCCTTTAGAGAATCTAGTAGTTCTCGTCGGCACAAAACTCGTGACTTTGCGAAGTCATCCCGAAGAGAACTCGGCGTGGACGCGAATAGAGGCGGAGCTTCCAAGGGACGCTACGGTTGGATCTCGTCCCTTTTTTTGAGTTACGAAAGGTATAAAGTAAATTAGTTTACTTTTCCGCAAAGTTTTATTTTATGATTATGTCAACACACCATAAGGTTGCATGCTAGATACGAAGTTAAAATAATTTAGGAAATTATTTTATGCAAATTCTTCCGCTGCATGTAAAAATTTAAAATTTTACGAACTCGTATCCTTGTCAACATGCACCCGGTCCCAACACGTGGACGATATCCTAGTCAAGAATGACAAGGGAGGCGACATGATAGCCGACTTGGAAGAAACATTCGTCACCCTAAGGTCCAATAGGCTGAAATTGAACCCCACTAAGTGTTTGTTCGAGGTAAAGAGCGGTCGGTTCCTGGGTTACATGGTAACAGAGAGAGGGATTGAGGCCAATTAAGAAAAAGTGAAAGTTATTCTAGATATGTCACCCCCTCGCAACTTCAAGGAGGTACAACGGTTGAATGGGAGAATCACGACGCTGTCTAGATTCATCTCCAAATCCGCAGATAAGACCCTGCCATTCTTCAAGATTCTGAGAAAGGTAGCCAAGTTCGAGTGGGACAAACAGTGTGAGAAAGCCTTTGCAGAGTTGAAGACTTACCTCGCCGCTCTCCCCATCCTCTACAAACCAGTGGAAGAGGAGACCTTGTTCGTCTACCTGTCGGCCGCAGAGCAAGCGATAGGCTCGCCGCTCGTTCGAGAACAAGACCGAGTGCAATATCCCATATATTTCATTGGGCATCTTATAAAAGATGCTGAAACGTGATATACCACGATGGAGAACCTGGCTTATGCCCTGGTCTTAATGGCCCGGAGGCTAAGGTTGTATTTCTTGACACATCCCATTGTGGTCCTTACTAACAGCCCGCTCGCACAAGTCCTCACTAATCCCGAAGCTTCGAGTCGGTTGATCAAATGGACGATGAAGTTAAGTGAGTACGACATCGAGTATCAGCCTCGAGCCGCTCTCAAGGCACAAACCCTCTCAGACTTCATGCTGGAGACTGTCCCAGAAGCCGAGGCCGAAGGAATGTGGAAGATCTATGTGGATGGGTCCTCCAACCGCTAGCATAGCGGGGTTAGAGTGTTAATGATTTCCCCTCGAGGAGACACATTACATTTGTCCATCCGGCTCCACTTTAAAGCTACCAACAATGAAGCCGAGTACGAGGCGATCCTTGCGGGTCTGCAAGCAACTAAGCACATGGGGGCCATTCGAGTTACTATGTATTCGGACTTTCAGCTGGTGGCGCAGCAGATAAAGGGTGATTTTGAAGTCAGGTGTGAGCGCCTGCAGAAATATGTAGCCCTTTACAAATAGTTAAAGGCCTCCTTCGTGGAGGTTATCCTACAGAAGATCTCCAGAACTGATAATATTCGGGCTGATGAGCTAGCTAAACTGGCTAGCTCCATCTCTACCTGGCAGCTTAATGAACCTAGTGCCATGGAGGGGACGGTAGTGCAGATTGGAGAGAAAGCTGGGGGGACATCCGGACTAATTGGAGGGATCCCTACGTGGCATTCCTGCGTGGTGGGACCGTTCCAAGCAGGGACCAAGAAAGCCGGCTATTTCGCCGTCGGGTGGCTAGATTCACGCTGGTCGGCGATCAACTGTATAGGAGGCCTTTGCACGACCTCTCCTCAAGTGTGTCGGACCGGAGGAGGCCGACTACATGATGAGGGAGGTACATGAAGACATCTATGGAAGTCATATCGGGGGAAAATCCCTGTCCAGGAAGATCATTTTGGCAATGTACTTTTGGCCTACCCTACAAGTCGATGCTCTCAAGTTTGCGGCTGGGTGTGAAGCTTGTCAAAGACATCAACACGTGACTCACCGCCCGACTGAGCCCTTGCGAGTCTCTACAGTGTCATGCCCGTTCGATCAGTGGGGAATGGACATTGTAGACCCCTTCCCCATTGGGCCACAGCAGAAGAAGTTCCTGCTGGTCCCGTCGATTATTTCTCCAAATGGGTAGAAGCGGAACCCTTGGCGAACATCACGGAGGCGACTATGATGAAAGTCCTATGGAGGGACATCGTCTGCAGGTACGGTATTCCCCACAAGCTGGTGTCAAACAACGGAACACAGTTTTCAGGACGCAAGCTAAAAGAATGGTATGAGGGGTTGGGCATTCGACATGCCTTCACCTCAGTAGCCTACCCGCAGGGCAATGGACATGCTGAGGTCGTCAATCGGGAAAACTTGCGGGGACTCAAGATAAAGCTAGAGCACGTCGGAGGAAGATGGGTTGATGAACTCCCCAATGTCCTATGGTCCAACCATACCACCCCACGGGAAGGGACAGGTGAGAGCCCTTTCCAGTTAGTGTACAGGGTTGAGGTCATCATCCCAGTGGAGGTGGGGGAGGAGTCTGCCCGACCGTGACACTATCGCAAGGAGGACAACGATCAAGAGCGTCTGATTGACCTTGACCTCATCTCAGAGGTGCGGGATAAAGCAGTGGTCCCGCAAGAAGCCTATCGACGAAGGATGCAACAAGCCTATAATCGTCGGGAGATCACCCGCAGCTTTGAGGTTGGTGACAAGGTCTGGAAGAGGATCAAGTCGGTTGACGACCCTGGGAAGCTGGAGCCGCAGTGGGACGGACCATATGTTATCGTCGAAAAGCTCACTGGGGGTAGCTATTATCTAGAAGACAATAATGGCAAGAGGTTGGAAAGTCCATGGCACGCCAACCATCTCCATCCTTATCGTACTCGATGAGGTATTGCGCCGTTTGTTTGCCTGCTATATTCTTTATTTCCACTTCCATGCAGTTAAATAAATCAAAAGCTTGAACGGAATATTATGCGGATAACGCTGAATCTTTACCTGTGCAAACACCCTACTTCTTCTCGGTGAGTAGGCTTGGCCTCGGTGCTGCATATGCCCGACCAAGAGCTGCAAAACCCTACCGCCTATCGGTGAGTAGGCTTAACCTCGGTGTTGCACATGCCCGGGCAAGAGCTGTAAAACCCTATTGTCTCTCAGTGAGTAGGCTTGGCCTTGGTGCTACATATGCCCGACCAAGAGCTGCAAAACCCTACTGCCTCTCGGTGAGTAGGCTTGGCCTCGGTGCTGCACATGCCCGACCAAGAGTTGTCTCTCGGTGAGTAGGATTGACCTCGGTGCTGCACATGCCGGGCCAAGAGCTTCAAAACCCTACTGCCTCTCGGTGAGTAGGCTTGGCCCCGATGCTGCACATGCCCGACCAAGAGTAGTCTCTCGGTGAGTAGGCTTGACCTCGGTGTTGTACATGCCCGACCAAGAGCTACAAAACCCTACTGCCTCTCAGTGAGTAGGCTTGGCCCCGGTGCTGCACCCCGACCAAGAGCTGCAAAACCCTACTGCCTCTCGGAGAGTAGGCTTGGCCCCGGTACTGCACCCGGCTAAGAGCTGCAAAACCCTACTACCTATAGGTGAGTAGACTTGGCCCCGGTGCTGCACATGTTCGGCCAAGAGCTGCAAAACCCTACAGCCTCTCGGTGAGAAGGCTAGGCCTCGGTGCTGCACATGCCCGGCCAAGAGCTGCAAACCCCTACTGTCACTCGGTGAGAAGGCTAGGTCGGGGTGCTGCATATGCCCGACCAAGTGCTGCAAAACCCTACTGCCTCTCGGTGAGTAGGCTTGGCCTCCGTGCTGCACATGCCCCGCCAAGAGCTGTAAAACCCTACTGTCTCTCGGTGAGTAGGTTTGGCCCCGGTGCTGCATATGCCCGGCCAAGAGCTGCAAAACTCTACTGCCTCTGGGTGAATAGGATTGCCTCGATGATGCACATGCCCGATCAAGAGCAGCAAAACCCTACTACCTTTCAGTGAGTAGACTTGGCCTCGGTGCTGCACATGCCCAGCCAAGAGCTGCAAAACCCTCCTACTTCTCGGTGAGTAGGCTTGGCCTCGGTGTTGCATATGCCCGACCAAGAGCTGCAAAACCTTATTGTCTCTAGGTGAGTATGCTTGGCCTCGGTGTTGCACATGCCCCGCCAAGAGCTGTAAAACCCTACCGCCTCTCGGTGAGTAGGCTTGGCCTCGGTGCTGCTCATGCCCGGCCAAGAGCTGCAAAACCCTACTGCTTCTCAGGGAGTAGGCTTGACCTTGGTGCTGCACATGCCCGGCCAAGAGCTGCAAAACTCTACTGCCTCTCGGCGAGTAGGCTTGGCCTCGGTGTTGCGCATGCTCGGCTAAGAGCTGCAAAACCCTACTGCCTCTCAGTGAGTAAGTTTGGCCCCAGTGTTGCACATGCCCGGCCAAGAGCTGGAAAACCCTACTGTCTCTCGATGAGTAGACTTGGCCTTGGTGCTGCACATGCCCGACCAAGAGCTGGAAAACCCTACTGCCTCTCGGTGAGTAGGCTTGGCCTTAGTGCTGCATATGCCCGACCAAGAGCTGGAAAACCCTACTGCCTCTCAGAGAGTAGGCTTGGCCTCGGTGCTGCATATGCCCGTCCAAGAGCTGAAAAACCCTACTGTCTCTCCGTGAGTAGGCTTAGCCTCGGGTTGCACATGTCCGGCCAAGAGCTGTAAAATCCTACCTCCTCTCGGTGAGTAGGTTTGGCTTCGGCGCTGCACATGCCCGGCCAAAAGCTGCAAAACCCTACTGCCTCTCAGTGAGTAAGCATGACCCCGGTGTTGCACATGCCCGGCCAAGAGCAGTAAAACCCTACAGCCTCTCAATGAGTAGGCTTGGCCTCGATGCTGCACATGCCCGGCCAGGAGATGTTAAACCCTACTGCCTCTCGGTGAGTAGGCTTGGCCTCGGTGCTGCACATGCCCGTCCAAGGCCCGCAAAACCCTACTGCCTCTCGGTGAGTAGGCTTGGCCCCGGTGTTGCACATGCCCGGCCAAGTGCTGCAAAACCCAACTGTCTCTCGGTGAGTAGGCTTGGCCTCGGTGTTGCACATGTCTGGCCATGAGCTGTAAAACACTACTGCCTCTCGGTGAGTAGGTTTGGCCCTGGTGCTGCTCATGCCCGGCCAAGAGTTGCAAAACCTTACTGCCTCTCGGTGAGTAGGCTTGGCCTCGGTGCTGCACATGCCCGACCAAGAGCTGCAAAACCTACTGCCTCTTGGTGAGTAGGCTTGGCCCCGATGCTGCACATGCCCCGCTAAGAGCTGCAAAACTCTACTGCCTCTCAGTGAGTAGGATTGGCCTCGGTGTTGCACATGCTAGGCCAAGAGCTGCAAAACCCTACTGCCTCTCAGTGAGTAGGCTTGGCCCCGGTACTGCACATGCCCGGCCAAGAGCAGCAAAACCCTACTGTCTCTCAATGAGTAGGCTTGACCTCGGTGTTGCACATGCCCGGCCAAGAGCTGCAAAACCCTACTGCCTCTCGGTGAGTAGGTTTGGCCTCGGTGTAGTACATGCCCGGTCAGGAGATGTTAAACCCTACTGTCTCTCGGTGAGTAGGCTTGGCCTCGGTGCTGCACATGCCCATCCAAGGCCCACAAAACCCTACTGCCTCTCAGTGAGTAGGCTTGACCCCGGTGCTGCACATGCCCGGCCAAGTGTTGCAAAACCCAACTGCCTCTCGGTGAGTAGTCTTGGCCTCGGTGCTGCACATGCCCAGCCATGAGCTGCAAAACACTACTGCCTCTCGGTGAGTAGGCTTGGCCCCGGTGCTGCTCATGCCCTGCCAAGAGTTGCAAAACCCTACTGTCTCTCGATGAGTAGGCTTAGCTTCGATGTTGTATGTTGAGGCAATCAACCCAAGAATGATCGGGAAGATCATGGATTTGATGTGTGTGCCAATAAGTTTAAGGTTAGGGTGTTATATTGTATTTGATATGTGTGATTGAGTTTGCAGGACTTGGAGAATCACACATGGAGAACATATCCGAGGGACGAGAGCCGAGGGAGGTGGATGATAAGTATCATTATATTGATTATTTGAGTTGCTAAAATCCATATTTGACGTATGTTTTTATTGCTTAATTGTGAAATTGCCCTAGGTTTTAGAACTTACTCTTATTTTGGACTTAATTGCAAATTTGTACATATTTGGATTATTTTGGCCACTAAATTTTTGATATATTTTTTTGTAGGCATGAAAGGTTCATGGACCTAGGGCATATTGGGTCAAACTTGAGTCGGAAGTGACCCGGATCGAGCTATCAAGATTAGGATTAAATCTGGGTCGTCCGATTCAAAAGCGGCTAGATCTGAGCCATCCGGGACCATCTGAAGCAATCCGAGCTAGGGTTAGGGTTGATCAAGCACTCTGATCAAGATCTGAAGGTTTCATCCCAATCAGAGCTCAATCAACCGTTGGATCAAGCTCGGAGGGCTCTAGATCGTCCATTCAAAGATCAGGTTGATCTGGACCATCCGTTGCACATATGGAGGATCCGAGCTACCACGAGGCAGATCCTGACCCCTGATCAACATCCTAAAAGTTTGGCTCAAATCAGAGCAAGATCAGCTGTTGGATTTCCTCAAATCAATCTGGGCCGTTCATTCATAATTACTTAAGGAAATTTTCCCCGCAGCTGACCCTTGTCACGTCTTCACCGCAGCTCGTTTCCTTCGTTTCTTCTTCGTTTTCTTCAGCAAGTTCTTCTTCAAGCACGGCGTGACCACCTCAATTCGAGGCTCATCCTTGAGTGACAGCAAGGATTTGGATTGAGGCTTAGCTTAATTGGCGAATTTTTAGTTATTAGCAGTAGATTTCATTTCTGCCATTTCATTTCTGAACCTTGTATCAGATGATTAGTTTTCTTGTATGGATCGTTTCCTTCTCAATTCGAGGCTCATCCTTGAGTGACAGCAAGGATTTCTTGAGCTGAGATGAGAGATTGAGGCTTAGTTAATTTCGGTTATTAGCTGTAATCTCATTTCTGCATTTTGTTTCATTACTGCATTCGTATCAGATTGCTTAGTTTCGTTTTCTAATTGTTTTGCTTAAGTTAGGTTTATTTTCTGCAAGTAAATCAGCTAAGTGTTTTGTTCAGTGATCAATTGAACTCAATTATAGTTTAGTGTCTGTTTGTAGCTTGCGTATCAGTGGTAGCTTGCGTATCAGATCTGCTTTTCCATTTCCAGCTTAGTTTCTGTAATTTTCCAGTTTATTTCGAATTCAATTCCTTTCTGGTTTTAGTTCCTGAGATTTAAGTTAACATTTTGGTAGCTAATGAGTTTGATTTGAGTTTGATCCGCATTTAATCTCAATTCTGCATTTCTGCTCAGCTTTTCCCTTCGTGTGTCAAGTTTGTTCTGTGTACCATTTTATTTTCAGTAGTTTCAGTTCAGTAATTCTGAGATTGTATCGGGTTCAACATCAGCATCAATTTGGAACACATTTAACACACCTTGTAGTGTATTTTAGTACTCAAATACAGCATGCATTGTTAGTCAGCACTTGATCAGTTTTGCATTTAGTATCAGCAGGTTCGTATCAACTTCCAATTCTGCATCCCAGTTTCAGATCTGTACCCAATTCATTTCTGCAACTTTTAATTGTAGCTGCTGAAGTTATATCAAGGAAGCCTTGCATTCGAACTCCATTGCACTTAATTTCAGTTGTTTAATCCGACGTTGCATCAAATCTGCAGCTTAAGCCTGGAAACAATTTCTGTTTTCTTGCACTTTATTTCTGAAGTAGGTTTGCAGTTTATTGAGCAGTAGTGGCTGCTGAATTCTTCCATCCACTCTTGCAACTTTATTCACAGATCACATCCCTCTCAAAGCTCAATTATTAAATCTTATTCCTGGATTGTTGGAATTAGCTTTGGCACTCCGAACTAGCCTTGGCACATAAGCTTTCACATCTTGGTAGTAAGTCTGTTTTGAATTCTGCACATTTGTATCAAGTGCTATTTCGGCACTACTTGATGTCAACTGGAATGTAACTGTTAAGTGTGCTATTGTGTTTTAAATAGATTGTTTTCATCTTGTTTGAGTCTGAACATCCAAGTTTCAATTCAGCACATCAAATTCTTAGTTTGAATCTTGCCATTACCGAGTTAGTTTGTTTAGTTAAGTTTACTTGCTTTTCATTGCTTTCGTTTCTAATTGCAATCCAAAACAAGTTTTTATTCGAAACCCAAATTCACAAACGACAAATAAATACAAGCTCGAATCACACAACATCAACTAGTCCCGAGGAAAAATACGACCTATGGCCCCTTTACTACGTTTTCATATTTTTGATTGCAAAAAGGGTTTCCAGCACATATTCATATTTTAAATTTGAGGCCCACTTTCGTGACAGCTCTATTTTGGGTCCATCAGTGGACTCCAAGGGCAAGCTGGGAAGTGGACTTCAAGGGCACACGTGAAGGGTGGCTTGGAGGCAAGCCAAGGGAAGGCTTGTGTCCGCATCCGAGGGGCGATAGCCAGAGGAAGAAGACTTCAAGGGGCAAGCCAAGGGAGCAAACCCGAAGACACACACGAAGGAGAGTGTTCGGAGTGGCTGTAAGTGAGTTGAGAGGCAGGGTAGTCGACTGACCTGAGGGCAGTCGACTGCCAAAACTCACATAGAGTTTACAGCTTCGGACCAGTCGACTGCCCCAGGGGCAATCGACTGGTGACCCCCCAAAACTAGCTATTGGCTAGCAATTAATTCTAGGCCAGTCGACTGCCAGGGGCAGTCGACTGGTGCGGGTCTGGACAGCTTGCGAAGTTGTCCTGTTCTCTTATAAAAAGAGGACTTTCCGCACGTGAACTGTACGGTTTTACACTGTAACGAAGTGTAAATGAATATATCTAAATTAACACTCAAGTTAAATCTAAAAATGAATATACTAGTCCAATAATGTATAAACATAAATCTACTACGAAACTACCAGATTAATAAATTAAATAAGGAAATAAAAGAAGTGCGAAAACAGAGAAACTGCGAAAATAAAGATACTGTAGAAAATAAAACTTCAAACTGCTCGACATCATGGGACTAGCAACTAGATCCTCTTCTGGCTCCAAGTAATGCATCTATCTGCTACCTTAAACAAAAGTAGATGTTAGGGGTGGTGAGTCTGGGCAAACTCTGTGGGTATAAGTGCAGATAAATGCGTGGCACAATAAAAAGGTATATCAAGCAAAAGAAACAACAGTATACAATCTCTAAGAAACAGAATAATAACTAGGCATATATGAAACAGAATAATGGCAGAATATCAATGCATACATGCATGTCAACCAAATGCAGCAATCATAGCTCATATAAATGCAGCAAACACAAGAAAATGTAAAATGCAATAAATGCATATAATGCAATGACATGTGTCACCCCTAACACAGTCAAGCCGTCAGCATATCACATCCGTGTGGCCAAGTGGTAGGGTTGTGACAACTGTACGTACTCCAACAAATACCACTAGTATATGTGGTTGAGTGGACAGGATGCTAGGGAGTCAACTACTCCAAACCCCCAGGAAAAAGGGGGAGCTACCAACAGCTCTGGTATCCCTCAAAAATAACGATAAGGGTGTCAACTATTTGCCTACAACTCCAACATGTACTATCCATGAGTGGTCAAGTGTGGGCTAATAGAACAATTGCTCGCACTCTAGCAACTACCATGATGAGTGGTTAAGTGGGCAGAGCAACTAAATGACTGATGACGACTTAATCATATGGAAGCCAATACTCGTTAGCATGCAACTATGTAGATATGGTGCATGATACTAAATGCACTGTCAATCAAATAACAACGATGCAACGATACAATCAATAAGTACCCAAAATCATCAAACATACAACTAAACTACTAGGTAAGGTATCTCTAATGCCAACCAACCCTAGTCGTATACATAGTACTTTATAGAATAGAAAATCAATGGAGAGACTATATGGATATAAAATACGATTAGCTCGAAGATCAAACAAAGAAGGTATCAACGGACGATATTAAAAACAAATGATAAGGTAAAGCAGTCCTATTTAGAAATCAAACAGTCATGCATTTAAGATCAATCATCTACATAATACAAAGGAGAAGTACCCATCTTATTCGTATAGTGTATCCAAGTAATCTCGACGTCTAGGTGCTCGTATAAAATCAAGGTCCTATATCAAACACTGAGTTAGCTAAATTGAATACTAAGCATAATGAGATCAACCCCTAATTTTAACATCCGTTTAATTACATCTGAAACCATATAATGTTTCCTTCTTAACTAGCTCATAAATTTGCTATTTATTAATTAACAACCCCTTAACGAACGCATAAGTAACCAACCTAATTACTCCGTTAATTAAGTTCATTATCGTTAATCACCATTAATTATGGTTGCACTCCAATTATCAATTACCTCTATTTAGCCACAATCAACTCAAGCAATGCCTATAGCAACACCAAGCACAAATAAAGTCAATACCTCTTCATTTGGGTAATACATCTAACCAATACGCATGAAACTTTGGTAAAACTATTACATATAACTTGGTCCTTGATGATGTCGCTCACGGCAACCAACGGTGGCTAACGCAATGGTTGTGGTGGTTGGTTACCGAAGGTGGAAACAATAGCAGTGGTCAACCTCTAACGACGAGGAGAGATTGGGGAGAAAGTAGAGCACCCGTGTGGCCACGGTGGCGTCGATCGCACAGGCAGAGGGTTGTAGCGTCGATAGGCTTGAGGTGGAAGAAGAAGGTGGTGTTGCGCGTGGAGGAAAAGGAGGAGAGGGATTTGGCTCGGCTTGCTCTCAGAGAAGTCAAGGCTTGGCGCCTGCTCGTCCGCATGAAGAAGACGAAGAAAAAACACACGAAGGGGGGTCGCGAGATGGTGATGCCACCGACCGAAATCGCGTGGAGGAAGAGGAAGATCACCGCCGGTCGAGACGGACACCACGCGAAGGAGAAATCGCACCGACGAAAGGGTGGCGACATCGGGTGAAACCGAGAGGGAACGGTTCGCGTGCGTGCAGCGACATCGGGGCGTAAAGTGGGAATATTTGGGAGAAGTTTTTAGATTTTATAAATTCAATGTAACTTTGCAAAAAACCCTCCAAATTTAGACAATTTGAGCCACTCCCCTAATTTAGAATTTTATGCATTTTAAACCCTGTGAATTCCTTGTATTCAACATGGATAGAAGCGCTTTACAAGAGGACATGTGATGGGAAGGATGAGCTAATGGAGTGAGATGAGAAGGAGCTAATGTGATGAAATCAGAGTTAGACCTTGAAACTTCCTGGAACACAAGTCGGTGAAGGATATGTTGGAGGAAACACTCTTCTATGCGTTTTTTTTTTGCTCTCGGTCACAACCCCTTTATATAGGCTCAGACCCCTCAATAATGAATGACCGAATTAACTTCAAAACATTAGTTCATCTGCTTAGACAAATTTTGCCCCAACCAATCGAACATTCGACGCACGCAGATTGTGCACGCACACGAATTCACTTGATTCAGTACAAATTCGAGTCCTGAATTTACACCCCTCCAGCCACACGTGAAAGAGATCTCCACTTGCATTTGTTCACAACTAATATGCTTGTGAAACAATATAAACCAACAATTATGTCTTACAACTCCCAATGTGGGACTAAAGTCCCACTCACAATGGAATCTCTTTATTCTTCACCTCCCTTTTCATTCACTAGAAACTCTCAATGTGGGACTAAAGTCTCATTCATCAAAAAAAGCTTTTTTTCTCTACACCTCCCTTTCCATTCACATGATATCGAACAGGATAAGAACCGAACTTTCAAACTACCGAAGAACAAAGACATTGATGAATACACCAGTAGAGGTGAAGAAGCCAGATTGTGGTGAAGCCGAAATTGGATCTCGAAACTTCCGTGAACACAAAAGCCGATGAAGGATACGAACCAATCTTCCAAATTGTTAGAGAACGAAGACGCCAGTGACGATGTAGTGGAGGTGAAGAAACCAAATTGCAAGAGGGCAAGTAATGCAGGAGCTTCGGCCAGTGAAGACGACGCAACAGAAACGTAGGGACCGAAGGAAGAGTTAGAGTTTTATGATGTTGACGATGAATCGAGACTCCATCATGAGTTTTTTTATGGGAAAATTAAAAAGATATTCGGGATGACTTGAAAGATTTAATTTGTTCCTTGCTTCGGACTATAACAAATGTGACGTGGACGAGGAATAATATGGAGGATGAAAAGGATATCACATACATGATTTGATAATTTCCAAAGTTACACAGGTGATTTGGATAATTGGCTAATTTATCGGTTCAATAATTTGCCCAAAAAAAAAGATATCGTGGGTGGTTTTCTTTTTATCTTAGTTCGATTGATTATTTAATAGTTAAAAATAATAATTAAATAAATAAAACGCGATTTGCACGTGTGTTAAAAATAATAATTGAATAAATAAAACGCGATTTGCACGTGTGAAAAGATCAGACGAACACGGACAAGTTATATTAATTCAAAAGCAATCTTGTTGATAACGGTGCGGATCTGAGCCGTAACAGTGTTTGTTTAAAAAAATGTCCATTACGAAACGTTGATTGTGAATTACCACCGTCGTGTCGCATAAGAGGTAGATCCCGCGAAAGATCCTCCTCGTGGATCCGTCGGATCAAGATCCAACGGTATATTCCGAGTCAAAGAAGCATCCCGGTGAAACGACAAAGAAGAGAGGAAGATGCGGCCCCCACAATGAATCCTCCACGCGGCTCCAATTAATAAGTCACGCGACCAGCCACCATTGGCGGGAGAAGCAGTCAACCCCCGTCCACCAACTGCCGCGTGGCTATTGGCTACCCCATCCCTTCACCTTCTCCGGTTCGGCTCGTGGCGCGTGGTTTGATGAGCCGAACCGCAGAGTTGGGCGTCAGTGAGCGAGAAGAGGAGACGACTTTGCTTGTTCGGTGTTTATAAATTGACCCTGGTGCTCTTCGTGGAACGCTCAGCGAGGGACTCGGGCCGCGAGGGGGAGGAGGAAGAGGATAAAGGAGAACAGCGAGGTGATCGGCTGTTAGGGTTTCTAATATTGCGGCATCCTTGTCCGAGTTGGGGATCCTTCTTGGTTTGATCTTTCGATCTCTCTTTGCAGGTAAACTTTTTATTTAGGAATTTGGTTAGGGTTTTTTTTTCTGGGTGTTTGAGAAGAAAATCAAGACTATGATCTGCAAAATTGTTGTTAATCTTTGTTTTAACTTAAGACGGATCCAGCAAAAATTGACAGCGAAGAATTAATTGAGATTTATTATTATCATTATTATTACAACTTGTCGGCAGAAGATAAGTGGTAAAGTAGGAGAAAATTGATGAACTCTCATCAATTACCTGGTAGATCTGAGCTTTTTCAGAAAGATAAATCGGTCTTTGATATGTTTGTTTCTTTGTTATTCGGTAAAGGTTCATTTTGGATGAGGAAAATTTGGAGGAGTTGAGGAAAACTTTTAAAGCTTGCAGAGGCATAAAGTTCCTGAGAAACTTTCACGTTTCCTGTGATTTTCTTAACTTCTAATTCGTTATAGCTTGCTGGAAGTAGTTTGAGTATGGCCATTAACTATTCAAAACTTTGCTGATCATCATTCCTATTGTTAGCAACTATGGTTTTTGTTTTTGGTTTTTTGGGCTAGTCAAGAAAGTGCTACTAATCTTTCTAAGCTTCAATTGGCACGTTATAAATATCAACTGAAATAAGTAAAATCTTCTCTCTGGGTTGCAGCGACGTCTACACAAGAAGGTTCGACAAGAGTCATAGCATCATCTGAAATGGAGGTATTTGGCAAATCTATGATTGCCGAATCAAGCAATGTGATTTATTTGTCCAGTATTCTTAACAAGGAAGGGCCAATCCCAAGTCACAAATGTGACAACAGATGCCAAAATGCTCTCGTGTTTGGGAATGTGTACCAGTGCAAATTAACAGGATTGACACACATCTGCGATAAGAATTGTGACCAGAGGATTTTGTACGATAACCATAGTTCTCTCTGCAGAGTGAGTGGGCAGATTTTTCCTCTTTCACCGACAGAAGAGCAGGCAGTTAGAGGAGTGCGGAGAAAATTGGAAATGACTAATGCTGATGGTTGTGCTTTTAAGCGTAGGCGAGATGCCCAGCTGCATCCTTCTCCTTTTGAGAGGACTTGCTCTGCAGTATCTCCAATATGCAGTCAAATTGGAGATGGCATGGATATGAGTTAGAGCTGATTAGCCCCATTTCCCTTCTCTCTCTCTCTCTCTCTCTCTCTCTCTCTCCATACCATTTATGTTGTGGATGGAAAAAAACCTATCGAACAATACATGGAGGCAAGGAGGAACTTTGTAGTAACTTCCAAATGAAAATTTGAAACTATATTCCTGTAACGGTTTAACTTTGAACTTCTCGTTGAGAGGACATTAAGTCTTGGGAATCAAATATCTAGGTTTTACCTTATGAGAGGACTGTTATTTCTTTTTTCCAGGCTTACTCGTAACTTCAGCATAGATAACATCTTTCTAGTGTCCATTGAGCTCCTTGGTTGATAAACTCACCTTATCTTATATGTGGTTGATATAATTATTTACTTCATTTGGATGTTGTTCCTCTCTATTCTTTTTTTTTTTAAACTCTTGTGGAAATTACAAGATTTTCTTATCTATGTTAAGAAATGCAGAATAACCTTTTCTTTTACCTGTAGTCGTTATGATGATGATTCTTTTAATTTTATATCATGTTTGTTTATCTATCTTTGCTTGTTATAAAAGTGTACTTTGACTTAATTTAATTATTCTTGAGCTCTTTGCAGGCATATATGTAAATAACAACCTGAAAGGCAGGTTTTATGCTTTAAGTGGTTATATTGCATTATTTGCTTATATACTTGTTTATATTCGAACTGTTTGCAGGTGTTGGCGTACTTGTATTTCCTTAATTCATTCCAAAAACTTTTGTTTATATATCTGAAAATCTATGTTGTTTTGCAGGAATTCAAGCGCTAACAGATCAGTATATGAAAATTATTTCTCATTTAATTGGTTTGGTTTTAGTTTGCACTTTGCAGTTAATACCTTCTAACCTGATTTCATATCTGCAGGTGCAACTTGTTGAGGGCATTCTGGTTTCTTACCATTGGATTTGACCAAACAAACGCTGCTCAAAATCCCTTCATTAGTGACTGGATGGTCTTTGTTGCTGCTACTAATCTATTCGAGAAATTTTTCAACTGTCCTATTGAGACCTATTTGTTTGTTTTTATTCATGGCGAGATAATCTATCCTGTCATTAGGTCCAGTGGTCAGTTCATGTGGTTCATTGATCTGCTTCCTGTAGTAGATTCTGATATCCATTCATTAGTGACATTATCGTTTTGTTGATACATCACTCTATTCAGAGAGGTTCTGGAAGTATTTTGCTTCTGTTACCAGCAAACCAATCAAAAGGAAATCTCCTGCAACTGAAGATGACTCTCAGTTGTTGCTGTAAATCAGTTAATGTATATAGTTTTTTTTATCATCTTCAGGAATCAGAGCCTGTGTTTCTTTATGTTGTATCCTTTTTTATATAATATTTATCTCATCTACTTTTCAGTGAGTTCAATTACATATGATTGCACTTGTTGATATCTACCTTAAACGGTTGATTAGAGGATTTATCTCTTGGACCCATCAACAAATGTTTGCATATTTGGTTGCCTGTGAGTAGATTTGGATCCCATTCCTGATTTTGAAATTAGTTTTTTTGGTCCAATTTTTTCTTATTTCTTACCTTTGTTTTTGCCCCTTGTACTTTTGTTATCATCAAGCTGTGTTTTCAACATTTGATATCGGCGTCTGCATGGTATAACCGAGTTGGTCACATTACATGGTTGATTTGTAGAAATGAACATATTTTTTCATGTGGTGACTTATTCGATTTACCTTTCTATAAATGATTGTGGAACTGAGTAGATATTGACACTATGAATTTGCTATATGAATTCATACATCTTTCTACCCTGTCGTCTGAGACATATTATGAATTATGAATGAAGTCTTTCTAGTCTGTCTTCTAAGACGTATTTTGGATTATGAAGGATAATTGAAATAAGTTGTGTGCTTTTCTTATAAATTTTTGTCAAATATTTTGTCCAAGTATTATTGTAGCCTAAGAATCTCAGAGGCAATAAGCTTTTTCATTTCTGTTTGGAGATTTACTTTTATTTCCAATGAAAATGCTGTTTTGTTTCTCTATCATTAACAAAGTTCTCTTTATTCTTTAATTTACACTCATTTTTATCGAGGTATTTATGTTTTTGTTTGTCTCCCTATCGTCAATACAATACAATAGTGTTGTTTTATGGAAGGAACTCGGCCAATAGTACTTTATCAAGTTGGAAACTTGTGAGAATGAATGGGCTTTCAAATGAAATAATGGTTACACAACTATGATGAATATGAAGATTCTACATAAGAAATAATTAGGCAAGTTAATGCCTCTTCCCAACTTGTTTCTCGTTCCCATAATCCTGCACGGCACAATACGAAAGATTATCTCATGGCCTGATGTTCCAAAATCAACAAACTATAAAATTGAAAGAGTACCTTAGAAATAAGAGGATGGGCACAATAGAGAAGTTACCACCACTCCAGACAGTTTGACAAATTAATTTCTAAACATCTTCAACTGATGTATCTATAATAGCAGGAATGTTAGCTCCCAAAATTATGATAGCCAAAAGACGATTAATTATCATTTCAGGTATTCATCGTTTGATTTTCAGTTATGGCGTATTTTATAGAAATTTTTTTTTCAAATGGGGCTCGAACCCTAAGACGCTGGGCTTCTGGACCGTTTGTCGCGAGTACTTTCTGATTTACTTTAGCGGTCAGTGGAAATTTTGTAGGATCAAGTTGATCGTCTGAAGTTTAAAAAATCTCGTTAATTATTTTTTTATAATAACAGAATATTATGACAATGCAATTCTAACAAATATGTCAAATTCATATGTAACAATCGTTGTTATTTTGATAAACGTTCATTCATCATTCAAAAAGCATGTTGTTAAAATCGATAACAATAAAAATAATTATAAATTTCAATTTCTTAATAAACCATTCTATAACTAAAAATGACGTTTGATAAGTTTCTGTAAATTATATAACTAAAAATTAAAATTTATCAAAAGAAAAAATTATTCACCCGACTAAACGAAAAGATTAATACATACTTTTTTATTAGGATTTAAGGTTTATTAGTGCAGTAGTTGGTATATGTTGTAGCAACTAATATACAATAGCAACTATCATATATAGTGGCCTAAAACTTAAGAAAAGATTATTTACATTATTCTTATAATTGTTGCATACTTTTTATTAGGGTTTAGGCCTTGTACGATGTAACAGCTAATGCATACCTATGTGTTGTAGTAGTTATTGTGAAATAGTTGCTACAACACCAGCCCCAAACTCTAATAAAAAATTATTCATAAGAAAGTGAAAAGAAGAAAAATCAATTACAGTTGCTCAACTAAATGTTGTACCGAGAAAAATATAAATACGGAAGGAAAGAATTACGATCGAGAATGCAGTTGCCAGAAGGAGCGGCAGTGCCAGCTTTGCTTCAGTTCGGATCCTTTGTCCCTGATTCTCTCTGTCCTTCTGTCCCGAACGCAAAACGACAAAAAAAAACACGTGCCGTCCGCGTGACTTCACCTGCTCGCGTGAAGAAGTCGAACCGCGCGTCCCGCTCGCGATCAAAAACACCCTCTGCCCTAAATCCCGTGTGTCGGCTTCTCCTTCTCGATCCCGTGCTTGATCGCGTGCCAAGATCAGCCCCGGCGAGCTCCGGCCTTCTCCCCTCTCTCAGCCCCGGCGAGAAGGTAGGCCGAAGCAAGAGAAGCGAGAAGGAGGTCCCTCTGCTAGCGTCGACGTTGCCGACGTCGACGCCGGGGCTGGGAGAGGGGAGAAGGCCGGAGCTCGCCGGGGCTGATCTTGGCACGCGATCAAGCACGGGATCGAGAAGGAGAAGCCGACACACTCGGGATTTAGGGCAGAGGGTGTTTTTGATCGCGAGCGGGACGCGCAGTTCGACTTCTTCACGTGAGCGGGCGAAGTCACACGGACAGCACGTGTTTTTTTGTCGTATTGCGTTCGGGACAGAGGGACAGAGAGAATCGGGGACAAAGGATCCGAACTGGCTTTGCTTTGGGGAGCGACATCTGTTCGAGAAGATGCTTGCTTGCAGTGGCAGTTTAGGGAGCTTTTGGCTGTTCGACAAAAGGCGAAATCGTTCGCCCTCAGCGCCCCCGCCGTACCCATCCCAGGGCCATCACGAGCGAGGTAAATCATGGTCCCCGGAGTAATTAGTGCACAGTTGGGCCGAAAATTGATACACCAAACGCCCAGAGGCTTTTGCTTTGCTTTGCTTTTGGCTGTTCGAGAAGAAGCTTGCGGCACCTTTTTTTAGCTTACGGCAGCAATTTGGGAAACTTCCGAGTAGTTCAAGAAGAAACTTGTGGCACCTGTGCTTAGCTTGTAGGGGCTTTTGCTTTGCTTGTGGTGGATGAGAAGAAGGTGCGTTGCGACAGGAGAGATAGAGACGAAAGACGAAAGACGAAAGACGAAAGACGACAACGAAGGAAGAAGAAGCAGCAACTGAGAGAGGGAAATTCGATTTGAAAAAGGTTTTGAGAGGAAAGCGGGAACAGAGAGATTTTAAAAAATTATTAATAAAAAATTTGACTTGGCAATGCCACATCAGCACATGACTCACGATTACAATATATATATATATATATATATATATATATATATATATATATATATATATATATATATATATATATATATATATTTCAGATTGTTCTCACAGATAAATCATAAATTATGAAAAATTTCATATAAGAAATCCTTTTTCAACAATAACAAGGCTATATATTTTACATCAATTTTTTAAAATAATTTTGGGCTTTCAGCTATTTCATCCTGTTCGAACCGACTAGACCAGTCCAACTTTAGAAACATCTCTGCCTCTGGTTTCAACTACTCAACCAAGCTTGGACAAAAGGTCATGCCAACTCCAACCAATACCACCAAATATTTAGCTTGCTATTTAGTCGTCATATCCTTGTGTTTTTTTTCTCTAATTTGGTTTGGTAGGTTCCCGAGCAATTGGAGCACCAACTACAACTACTGAGACAAAAGCTTGAATAAATAATAAAAGGGCCAAAAGTGAGTTCAGTATGATTAAAGTGTGACTCGAGGGAACTCAATTATCACATGAACGTCTCAAATGTCAAGAAGAAAATTTTGCATTCAGGAAAAAAAAAAAAACCTCATTCCACTTTGTGAATTATTTGCAAACTAAACCACAAAGGGGACGTCATTTCAAATTATAGAATGCCAAAATGCAATCTTTACAGTAGAAAAATAAATAAGATAAATATTTCATTTAGTGACAAAAAGCGAAACATCCCCAGCTAGGCAAAAGGTTGGAGGGAGACTTTTTACACATAATATAATAATTTATGTCCCATCAGCCCCGTAACTTGAATCCAAAATCTCTAATAACAATCTATATACTCTTTATCATCTTAGTTATACCACTGGAGGGAAATAAATATTGCATTTAGTAAAATATGAAGAGAGAGAGAGATTTCTCTACCGTATAATTTTTTTTGCTTCAATATTACATTTCAATTATTCCATTTCTCAAATGATATAAGATTTACAATAGGAGCTATAATGATTTTTTTTACACTAGAAGCTAGTCTATTGTGAATGTGGCACATTCGTTGTTCACTATCTATAAAATTGTCATTATGTCTAGGTCATATATGTGACTCGAAATGATTTAGTTGTGAACTCATCCGTGGTTGGTTAGCGAATGTGGATTGTACATGGGAAATCAAATGCCAGGATTTAGTGTTGGTAGAATTTCTCTGAATTTAAGATTGGTCCAGCATATTTGGTTTGATCAATTAGCTCATTGATTTGAACCAATGGGATAATGATATATGGTGATGCAGATCATGCCCCTTTTAGATTCTTGGCATACCCCTTTAGCTATGAAGATTCGTCTTGTAGTAGATACATTCTTTCAGGTAATAGATGCACCCTTAAAGTGATAGATATACCCTTTTAAGTATTAGATGCACAGTTAGTTAGGGATGGTATACCGAAATTTACAGAAAAACCATATGTCATATAGCATACAACAAAATCATACCGATATCGTACCAAAATTTTGGTATGGTTAAATTCCATACCGTTTAAGATAAAATTTTAGTATTGGTATAGTATATCAAAAATTTCAAGATAAATACTAATACTGATATTAAAACTTTTGGAACGATATTATACCATACCAAATTCATGTGTTGAGTTCCTAATCCATTTCTCTAAACATGAAGTATATTTGAATTCTCAGTACGTAGGTCTTTTTAATTAGTGGATTGACATAATTCTCCATATTCCATATATATTTTACCACTAGAGATCTACTATTTAAATGATATTCCATATTCCATAAGTCTTCAAGACTTATCATTTCTTACTATTATCATGCTGTTTTTATAGCTTTTTGGCTACCATAGTATAGTATAACTCCTAGCATATATATTGAAGCACAACTATTGAATATGTTGTCAACTCATTTTCCCAATTCAGGTACTTGTATCTTAACAAAACACCCACATATTTATTGGCTTTGTAGGGAGGTTCGCAACCTTTCCTTGACTTGCATAAAGTTTCATCTTTGTCTCAATGAGGTTTGTGATTTGTTGAATGGACGACTTTCGGACACCTTCTAGAATAATTCTAAGTTCATGAACATATCATTTATTATCTATTTGATGTTTCATCCTCATGTTGAGAGGATACAATCAATTGATGAATGTTGTTCTCCTCGAATAATATCATGCATTCTCTTCCTTAATCTCTATAGATGATATTATTAGTTAATTTTTCCAACCACATTTTGTAGCATTTTAAAATACGTCAATAATTTCAACATATATAAACAAAGAATAGAAAAAAATAAAAGAAAATAATTACTTCATTAATTTATGATTGTAGTTAATAATTATGTTTATACCAACTTAACTAGACTATATATGAAAAACAATATGGTAAATATAGTAATAAAAATTATATAAATAATTAATAATGATGATGATGTGGGTGTAATGACAAGTCTTTATGATTGAAATAGATTATCATAATTTATTATTATTATCTTAATGATTTCTGACAATTTTTTATAATAACCATATTTATAATATTTTCTATTGAGGAAGCAAGTGTAGATATATTTCTGCCCTGATATTTGTTTCATTGTGATCACCACTGTTAATAAAGAGAGCAGGTGAGGCGCGGAGTGGGGATGGCCACTAGCCGCACCGCCCTGGGCGAGGTCAGCCCGGAGACATCTCCCATGTCTAATTCGTTGGGCTCCATGCCGTCGGGCAACACCCACTCGAAGCAGTGGGCCATCTGTGCCACCGTCAACTCCACCCCGTAAAGTCCCAATTGCATCCCCGGGCAGGACCGCCGCCCTGACCCAAAGGGTAAGAATTCAAAGAAGTTCCCCCTAAAGTCCACCCCTGCCGCCTCGCCTCCCGGAATGAACCGCGCGGGACGGAACACCCCCGCTTCCTTCCACACTGACGCATGCCGCCCGATCGCCCACACGTTGATCATCACTCGAGACCGCGCCGGAACCAAATATCCTGCCACCTGGCTCTCCTCCGCCGTCTCGTGGAGCAGCAGCGGTATGGGAGGGTGCAGGCGGAGCGTCTCCTTCACGGTGCACTTGAGGTAAGAAAGCTTCTCAAGGTCGCTTTCTTGGACCTGTCGGTCGACGCCGACGACGGCGGCTAGTTCTTCCTGCACGCATCTCATCTCGTCGGGGTTCTTCATCAGCTCCGCCATCACCCATTCTATCGCCGACGCCACCGTCTCCGTGCCGCCAAACATGACGTCCTGCATGCGTCGGTATAATAATTTTTAATCAAGTTGATACGATGAGACTAATTATATTGACGGCTTTGGTGAATATAATTAATGATCTACTAACTAAGCGAGGTTAATTAATTAGGTGAGGACCCTAACCATGATTATTGCTTTGATGTTGTTTCTTGTGAGCCTGAAGTTACTGGACAGCAGCTCATCCTTCTCCCTTCCTGGAGTAGCATCGTCGGTGCCGGCCGCCTCGTCTAAGAACACGAGCATCTCGTCAACCATGTCGCGATCCGACGCGTCCTCCGCCTTCGGGTTCGCCATGTGCTCGTCGATAATTTTATCGATGAACCTATCGAGTGATGCTCGCGCCGCCTGAAATGTATAATTAATATATACTGAATAAATTTTATAGACTGGTCACGATTAATTAGTTGATGATCTTTGTACGCACCTTTAGACGCTTGTTGATGCCATGGGCATCGATCCACTTCAGGGCGGGGATGAAGTCGCCGATGTTGAAGGCGGCGAAGAGCCGCGAGAACTCTTGCATAATGGCGATGAACTCTTCTTGGTCCCCGTGGCGGCTCTGCGTTCCGAACGCCGCCCGGAAGATGATGTTCATCGTCATCTTAAACGTGAGCTCCCCGAGATTGACTGCGGCGCCAGCGCCGGCGCACTTCGCTATCGCCAGCACCGCGCCGTCCACCTCAGCCCTCACCGAGGCCCACGACTCCGCCCGCTTCTTGCTGAACAGCCTCATCACGCACAGCTTCCGCATCTGGCGCCAGAAAGGGCCGTAGTGCGCGAACGCCATGTCGGCGCGGTCGTACGTCAGGTACGCCACCGCGATGGTCGCCGGCCGGTTGGAGAACACGTGGTCCTGCGCCTGCAGCACCTCCCGCGCCACCTCCGGCGTCGACACCGAGAACGCGTGCTGAGCGCCGAGGCGGAGGTGGCAGAGCCCGGAGCCGTACCGCTCGTTCAGCCTAGCCAGTCCCCGGTGCGTCAGCTGGTCCATCATCAGCATGTTGCCGATGATCGGCAGCGGCATCGGCCCCGGCGGAAACCCCAGCCTTCTCCGCCGCCGCGTCAACCTCAACAACATTGCGAGAACCGCCAAGGGAACGAAAAGACCACATGCAAAACGCAGGCACTCAACTTCTTCGAGTTTAAGCCATGCCATTGCTAATGACGATCGAGCTTAGTTAATTAATAATATAACTAAACGTGTAACTAATTACGCCCTGAGAAGCGTTATATATAGAAACAAGACGATGCCCGAGGGTTTGAATTTCTCTCATATTCAAAACATCATAAGACTCGTGATGTTGGACAGGATCGAATACGATAATTAAAAAATAAAAAATACATGCCCCATAGAATATTTCTTCTGCACGTATTGATTTAGATTGCAGACGTGGTAGTGGAGATATCTAGAACATGAATGATGCATTAATTGTTGTACGGCATGGACCCTGAGTGTCTTAGTGGGTTTGATCGGAGGGAAGTGGGTGAGTTCACTTGTGACGATGTAGTGATGAAACTCGACGTCAACCCGCGACAAGTCTTGTGCATGATGCCAGAGTCCATATATATATATAGACGTCACACTGGACTACTCTCACTTTTAAGTGCATTTAACAATTTAAAGTTGCTAAAAGCTTAGGTCTGGCAGTTGAACGCTTTGAAATGATACGATTCGAAAGTTAAAATTTTTTAACTTTTTATTTAAATTTTAACATTCAAAAGGCGTCAATTCTCTAATTCGATAAAAAATTAAATTCACCATCCTAATAATGGCTCAGATTGCTCAAATCATTAAAAGAGAATAAATTTAAAAAAATTAAAATAAAAGTAATTACTCAAACTTATCGATTTCAACCCTTCCTTAATTATGTAAATCTATCCTATAATAACTAACTCACTTATATAACTCGAAACCTTCGTTTAGTATTTGTGACACTTCAAAAATTATTATTCATATTTTACTTTAAAAAATTAAAAATATATAAAAATTTATTTGAGTGGTTTATCTATCCACTTAGGCAGAATTAAAAATAACTTAATTGTAGTTCACTCGATATCAAAATTTTATTTATTCAAAAAGTATTATTCATATTTTACTTTAAAAAAAATTAAAAATATATAAAAATTTATTTGAGTGGTTTATCTATCCACTTAGGCAGAATTAAAAATAACTTAATTGTAGTTCACTCAATATCAAAATTTTATTTATTTGTTATAAATTGCATGTCAGTTGATCGCGTACTTCAAATCAATTATTTTTATTTAATGCTAACAATCATGCACACGCCTTACATATGTAATATTTATCTCAATCTAAAATTAAAATTTAAAATTTTAATTTTGAAAATTTTAAAATATAAATTAAAACTAAAATTTAAAATTATCTTTTCTAAGTTTGATAAATTATTTTTTAAAATTTTAATTTTTATTAAGATTTAAATTATTTTAAGATTTATAATTATAAATTTATCTTTTGAATTTATGTTTTTAAAATTTATGATTTTATTTTTTAAAATTTTAAAATATGAAGAATAAGAAATTGAAATTCCTAATAAGCCTTGAAATTATTTTGAGTGTTAAAAAAAAGACATTAAAGTAATTTAATTTTGAACTTCACCAAATCAATTTAATATTGGTTAGTACAATGTCTAAATTCTTAATTAAATAATAATAAGATAATAAGATTAATAGTATTATATTTTAGTATGATGAAATATATATATGTAAAAATGATATAC
>JAGFNQ010006820.1:82633-103820 GCA_024364735.1 Boesenbergia rotunda | reverse complement strand
TCGTAAAATTTAAAATTTTTACGTGCAGCGGAAGAGTTTGCATAAAATAATTTCCTAAATTATTTTAACTTCGTATCTAGCATGCAACCTTATAGTGTATCGACATAATCATAAAATAAAAGTTTGCGAAAAGTAAACTAATTTACCAAGTACCTCGCGTAACTCGAAGTAAGGGACGAGATCCAACCGTAGCGTCCCTTGGAAGCTTCGCCTCTATTCGCGTCCACGCCGAGTTCTCTTCGGGATGACTTCACAAAGTCACGAGTTTTGTGCCGACGAGAACTACTAGATTCTCTATAGGCACAACAAAGAAGATCAAGAGAAGAAAAGGAAACTAACCAACGAAGTAACGGAATCGAATTCCGAGAAGAGAGGAGTCGCTATCCGCTTCTTCTTCTTCTTGGTTGGCTTCTCCTTCTTCTTGTAAGCTCACGCCAACCTCAAGGGGAGGAGAGGGTTGCGCCGGCCCTAGATGGAGGAAGGTGGGCGCCGGCCCTAAGTCTCCAAGTGGGCGCCGGCACTAAGGGAGGAGAGGGGAGGAAGAAGAGAGAAAGAGGGAGAGCTCTTCACAACTTGATTAGTTGATGTAGGAATAAGGGCTAGCCTTTGGTTCCTTTATATAGTAGCAACTCCTTTGCTAAGTCTCCCTCTAAACCGAATTAACGGAATTAGTTATAAGAAATTTATCTTATAAATTTTCTTATTAATTATTCCGTTTAAACCGAGTCTTTATTATAAACCAATTTATAATAAAACAAATTAATTATCATAAGAAAATTTATCCTATAAATTCTCTTATGAATTTTATTATAACTAACTTTATAATAAACTAATTAATTATCATAAGAAATTTATCCTATAAATTCTTATGAATTATTCCGTTTAAACCAAGTTTTATTATAACTAATTTATAATAAAACGAATTAATTATCATAAGAAAATTTATCCTATAAATTCTCTTATGAATTTTATTATAACTAACTTTATAATAAAACTAATTAATTATCATAAGAAATTTATCCTATAAATTCTTATGAATTATTCCGTTTAAACCAAGTTTTATTATAACTAATTTATAATAAAACAAATTCCTCTTCTCTTTAAATTATAGAATAAATTTTATAAGAAATTTATAAACTTTCTTATTATGGAAAAATCAATTCATAATTGATTTTATAAAATTAAAATAAACCCAATTCATGGTGTATTTTAATCTTCCATAAAAGAATAAATTTCTATAAATTTATTTATATAAATTTCTTTATACAAATTTATTTATCCATAATTTATAAAATAAATTACGCTGGATTTATCTTATTAATTAAACCAAAATTAATTGGTTTTCTCCTCTTATTGTGGCCGGCCACCAAAGGGGTTTTTGACACCCTCTTTGGCCGGCCAAACCAACCCGGACCACCGTGAATTAAACTCATTTAATTCGCCCAAAAAGCCTTCAAAAGACTTAGTCATTTTTAGCTTCCATTGCGCCTCTGACTAACTCAGATTCGACTTATTTCTCTTGATCGGAAAATCTAATTTTCAACTTGTTTTAAATCCCTCGGATTACTCGTAGTGCGTGTGACTAAATAGGCTTTCGATTTATGTTGGCCGTCTATAATTAACTAATTATAGAACGATCATGAGTGACACCTAGTAGTACATCACGATCCCCAATTAATCGAAAGATCAACGGTTTGACCTCAGAAGAAATTATTCTGAAACCCTTCAGCAGCTCTAATGAATCGTGCCCCATTCCCTTCACCACCTTATACCCACTTGGTTCAGGACACGGTCTATGGTGTCAGTCCCCACTAGGCTGACTACGTCACACCTAGCCCAAGTAATGTCTTACTCGTCCTTTGGATTTCTAATTACTCTCATGTATTTTAGAGACTCTCACTCTAAACATGATATGCTCTGGCCAGAGGCTTTGAGTAACAATCCGACGATAGGCCTGGGTATACATCTCCTCGCAAGGAGTGGTGAATCCTTTGTAGGCTGTTCAAACATCTTCGGGCACTTCGGCTTATACCCGATCATCCTGGGTCCACACCTCCTTGGAGATGCTTGCTTAAGATGTCAAAGTATAAGTCTCCATGACCAAGATGACTTGAACACCGCAAGTCAAAGGAACATCGCACTTAAGCCGCAGTAAGATCTTCATTGACATATCTACATGTAGATTCCCATATGAAGTCTTACAGCTAGTCACTCCAATGAACTAGTTCCCTTAACTAGCATCCATGTTTATCTCCGGACATCCCAATGTCACCAGCCAGTGAGAATCAGCTGATTAGAGAATAACCCATGCTAGTCTCAACAGAATTGATAGTGTCCGTTTTTATCAATTCATCGACTAGGGATATTTTCAATACTTCACATTTGCGCATTTAGAGATAATCACTAGTTGTGATCTCATCACAAATTCTCTTATGCTGTGAGTTGTATTGCGGACATTCAGTAGATGAGTTTAAGATCCCAATCAAATACACAAGCATGTATACTCAAATAGTGAATTATCATTTATTAATATAAATGTTTTACAATCATAAGGCGATTGCCTTAGGACACTTCTCTCATATCACTAACAAGACATGGAGTTCCTCTATCCAAGGAGATGTGTCCGAAAACATCAAAGGAGATAGAGGAAATGAAGGTGGTTCCTTATGCTTCGGTAGTAGGAAGCCTCATGTTGTGCATGAGACCTGATATCTGTTTTGCCGTGGGCATGGTTAGCAGATATCAGAGTAACCCTGGACAGGGACATTGGACAGCGGTAAAGCATATATTGAAATACCTGAGACGGACTAGGGATTATATGCTGGTTTAGCGGGCAGACCAATTAGTCCCTGTGGGTTATACGAACTCAGATTTCCAGTCAGATAGGGACAAGAGTAAGTCTACCTCAGGATTTGTGTTTACTTTAGGAGGTGGAGCTATTGCCTGGAGGAGTGTCAAGTAGAAGTGCGTGGTGGACTCCACCATGGAAGATGAATATGTGGCAGCCTCGGAGGCGGCCAAGGAAGCTGTATGACTCAGAATCTTCATCATGGACTTGGATGTGATTCCTGGTTTGCCCAGATCTATCACAATCTTTTATGATAACAGTGGTGCAGTTGCAAACTCGAAGGAACTACGAGCCCATAAAGCGAGTAAACACATAGAGCACAAGTACCACCTGATACGAGAAATCATAAAGCGAGGAGAAGTGGCTGTCGCCAAGATTGCATCAGAGGACCACCTGGCAGATCCATTTACTAAGGCTCTTCCATCTAGAGCTGTTGACAGGCATGTGGAGCATATGGGAGTCAGATGTATGGTTGTGGGAGAACAACAGTGTGTTTAAGTATAAGTGGGAGATTGTGAGATGTGTATACTGAAAGACATGACTTTTATTATATGAACATCTTTATTATGAAAAGTGAATCACGACTATGCTAGGTGTTTGTTTATATTAGTACATACACGAAGTCCACTTACTTTGCATTATAGATAATATGGTATGTGGTGTCACACGGAAGATCGTGTTATCAGTTCCTTGCTTAGTATAAATAAGAGGCCCATAATCGAGATGGAATTGGATAACCCATCGGGATGGTTGTAGTGTAGTTAGGTGTGGTTGGTCTTGACCATAGAACTACACTAGTGTACTATGAGTACATTGAGCAGGACTGAAACCTGAGGTTATCCGATTTGTACTGACTAGATAATTGGATAGGACCTCAGTTGATATTATGGAGGATGATCCCTTAATCCCAAAATAATATCGGGCATATATTATTAATTATTATTTCTTTAATTTACCAATGGGCGAGATCTATTTTGTTAGATCGATAGAACCGGTAAGTTGGGAGATAATATTAATAATATGATGTGCCGATGATTATTGATGGAATTTGTGTCCTGGTGAGTCAAGATAATGATGCCCCCTTGATGAGCTCAAAAGGTTCATCGTGCTAAACCCTGCAGGTGAATTTGATCTGACACGTTGATAAGGTTGAGTGGTACTAATCAAGGATCCAGAAGTTAATTAATTTAAATTGTCAGTAATTTAATTAATTAACAGGCATGCGATATCTTAAACACGGGGGGATGGACGACTCGTAATATGTGGAGCCCATATGAAAATATGGGGGTTCGTAAGGAAGTTCAATTAAGATCCTTTAGTGGAATGGATCTTAATTAATGGATCGGGTTTAGATCCATTAGTGGGCCAAGAACCAACTCCTCCTCTTGGTCCCTACCTTAGCCCTATAAATACCCTATGAGATCAAGAAACCAAGAGAATAATCAATCCAAGAAGCCAACACCCAAGCCTCTCCTCTCTCTCTCTCTCTCTCTCTCTCTCACCCTCTTAGGGTTTCAGCGCCGCAAGAGAAGAAGGGGTTCTTCCCTTCGGTTCTTTCCACCTCCTCCACCAAGCTCCGGCCGAGGCTCAAGGAAGCAAGGTAGAGATCTCCTCTACCTTGCGTGAGGCTCATGGAGGGCAGAGGAGGCACCGGCGGCCGGCTGCAGGCGGCGCAACCAAAGGTTGCGCCGGCGCCGCAACCAAAGGTTGCGCCGGCGCCGCAACCAAAGGTTGCGCCGGCGCCGCAACCAAAGGTTGCGCCGGCGCCGCAACCAAAGGTTGCGTCGGCGCCGCAACCAAAGGTTGCGTCAGCGCCGCAACCAAAGGTTGCGCCGGCGCCGCAAGGTTGAAGGAGGGAGGAGATTTCGGGCTGTTGGGGCTAGGAAGAAGGTTGTTTCTTTCCTTCTTCTTCTTCTTCACCTTCCTCTCAAGGTGCACTGCTGGTTCGAAGGACTGGGAGCCGGCTCCGGCGGACGGCGGCGCAAAGGGAGAGGATAGAGGGCCGGCGGCGCTAACCCTAGGGTCTAGGGTTTTGGTCGGCTGTGAGAAGGGGATTGGTTGGAGCTCTTGGTGATCTCGGATTGTGGTAGATCGTCGCCCACACGACGTCTGCGAAGGGAGGGACATAAGGTAGAAGACCGCGAAGTGATCGAAAAGGTATAACTTTCCATATGCTCCTTTGTATTTCCTTATGTCTTTTATGTTCCATGTTGATATGTCTTGTCATTTTATGTTTAAGAGTTTATTGTTTTGATCTCAAAATATATTGAATAAATTCTTAACTAGACCCCGACCATAAACACAAAAGTCGGCGATCAACTCATCGCCTTTTCCACAGTCGAACGGTCGAGCAAATTACAATGCCAATTTTGTTAATTGGCTAAGTTGTAATTAAGATCGTTCGATACGACACGAGACGGTCGATTGTAGACGGGTCTCTACTCGGATTAATTTTTAATCCGTAGACATGGAGAGGTCTCTCGGATTGACTAGGTATTTGCTATGGAAACCCGCCAAGCCATACCCTACAGCCGGTGGGCTTGGGAGCCATTGGAGGCCGGCGGCGCAAGGATTGGAGGGGAAGTGGCCTGCGGTAGCAAACCCTAGGGCTAGGGTTTTGCTAGGGGAGAAGAAGTGATTAATTGGAGCCCTTTGGTGATTCCGGTTCTTGGTAGCTCGTCGCCCACACGACGTCCCAGATCAATTGGAGCCCGGATGGATACGGGCGCCCCAGGTCAAGACCAAAATAGAACCATCGAAGCAAACTACCACGAAGCCTCTGGACCAAGTTAGCTCAGGTGCCTGTGTTAACACATGCGCCTCCATCAGCCTAGGCGCCCCAGTCAAGTGGATAAGCGCTGACCGAGCTGCGGATAGGAGTTCTCGCAGGAGAGGCCACGTGTCAGGTGCCCCTATCGGCATAGGTGCCCCTATGGCTGCTATAAAAGGGGGTTCACCCGATGGCTTCAGACAACTTCACTCACAACGCTCCAAGCACTTTCGTTCAAGCGCTACGCTCCGACTTCGAGATTCCAGCGCCGACGATGACCCTCTGCTTCGAACTTCGATCCACCTCGGGCATCGATAAATTTAATTTACGAAAAGTGTTGCAATTTCAATTCCAATTCTATATCTGTACTTAAAGTTGTAAAAGATTTTTCCAAATATAGAATTGCCCAACATAAACGGTCAAGGACCGTGGGCCTTGGAGTAGGAGTCGACCGCGACTCTGAACCAAGTAAAACCATGTTGTGTTCGCGATTGTTTTATCATTTTTTGCTGCGTAATCACTCTATTTGCTGAAAAATTTGATCTCGATATTCACCCCCCCTCTATCAATTTTCTCCGATCGAACAAAGTACGGACTTCTGCTTTCCAAGAATCATGTCAAGACCCTTGGAACCTGAAGTAAACCGTTCCAAGACAACTTTGAGTTCCTTGACTTGAGTTTTCAGGGAGGAATTCTCTTCCTCAAGTTTTTGAACTTGAGTTGAGTTTCCTTCTTGAATTTGCTCAATCAAGGACCTCGAGTTGACTTCCTCTTTTAGGAGTTTTACTTCCTGTTGGAGGCACTCAACCCGAATTTTGGCTTTCACCATGTTACGAGACAAATAAGAAATTAATTTTGACAATTCATATTCTGAGTAACCTCTTACAGTGATTTGTCCATTCTCCGAGATTGTGAGTCTTCCGTCATCTAGTTCCGATTCTGATCCAGAGTCGTCATCTTCCGAGGCGGTTAGGGCAAGTAGATTCACGTGCGGGACTTCTTCTTCTTCTTCGGAAGATGATTCATCCCAAGTGGCTTGAAGAGCATTCTTTCTGCGAGACTTCTTGGTTTCCTTCAGGTTGGGGCACTCTGACTTGAAGTGTCCCTTTTTGTTGCATTCGAAGCAAGTAACGTTGGACTTGCACTTCGAGCTTGTTGAAGGTTCTGCTGGATCTTCCTTTCTTCGGCTTGATTTCTTCTTGCTCGTTTGATACTTTAGTTCTTTGTAGTAATCCCGAGCTAGCCGAACCAACTTGGGTCGATCGCCTTCACTATCTTCTGATTCCGAGTCTGAGTCGGACTCAGGTGCTGGTTGAGGCTTCTTTTTGGGAGCTTTTCCCTGATATTTTCCTGCAACAAAGGCTATATCTTTCTCGATCAAGGTCGTGTTTGTCTGTTCGTGCAGTTCTAATTCAGAAAAAGCTCGTCTAACTTAATTTCAAATAAATTCCTTGAAACTTTGTAGGCATCCACCATAGACGCCCACAGTGAGTTTCTAGGAAAAGAATTTAAAGTATACCTTATTAGGTCACGGTTTTCAACCTTGTGACCTATCGTGTGCAATCCATTCATTAGCTCCTGAATTCTGGCGTGAAGTTAGGCTGCAGTCTCTCTGTCGTGCATCTTGATTGTGTAGAGTCTGTTAAGCAATAGATCTCTTTTGCTGATCCTCGTGTCGGAAGTACCTTCGTGCAGCTCAATTAGCTTGTTCCAAAGCTCCTTCGCACCGTTGAAGGGTCCTACCCAGTTCAACTCCTCTTTTGTTAAGCCGCATTGCAAAGTTTGGGTCGCCTTTGCGTCGGCCTCAATTTTCTTCTTCAGTGTGCCATCCTACTCGGTATAATGTTGCACCACGCCTTGTGCATTTTTAGGAATTTCCAGCCCAGATTGGATAATTATCCACATGTTCACCTGAGTTTTCAGGTGGACTTCCATCCTGCTTTTCCAGTAGGAAAAATCTTCTCCACTAAAAAGCGGGGGTCTGGCGGTGTTGTATCTCTCTTGCATGGCCATTAAACTGTTAACTGAAAAAGAAGTAAAAGAAAACTCGTTCCAAGACTGAGTCTTGGATTAGTAGTGCTGGAAGAATATTAATCATGGGAAAAAAAAATTTAAACTTGAAAAAAAATCCGAAAAAATTCTCAAACTGGTGGTTGCACCAAGTTTGAGCCACCCGCTCTAATACCACTTGTGGGATCGTATTGAATCGATAGAGGGGGGGGGGGGTGAATATCGATCGTAAACTTTTTCGGAAAGCGAAGAGTAATTGCACAACGGAAAATGAAAGCCAATCGCTAACATGATTTGTTTTTATTTGGTTCGGAGTCGCGGTCGGCTCCTACTCCAAGGCCCACAGCACTTGACCATTTACTATGGGCAATTCTATATTTTTGTAAAAGATTACAAGTCGAGAGTACAAATATAGAATTGAAAAGTAATTACAGTACTTAACAAAATTAGTTTTTACCGACGATCGGAGAGGTTGGAAGTTTCCGGAGCAGCGGGTCATCGTCATCGCTTGAATCACGAGTACGGAACTTGTCGGAGCGGAGCGCTTGAGCGTAGGAGTTGAAAGCAATTGATGTAAAAGCCTTGGGGGTGAACCCCCTTTTATAGTAGTCAGTGGGGCGGCTGTGTTGAAGGGGGCGCCTGACACGTGGCCTATCCTGCGAGAAACCCAATCCGTAGACTCAGCCAGCGCTTATCCCTTCAACTGGGGTGCCTGAGCTGACTGGGGTGCCTGTGTTAACACAGGCGCCTGTGTTAACACTGGGGCGCCTGTCTCATCATAAGCACCTAGCCCAGTGAGGCGCCTCACTCCATTGAGGCGCCTGAATGCAAAAACTTCATCCCTTTGTTCCTGCAACCAGGGTTAGTTCCAAAGTCATACAAATGATAAGTTTAGAGCGTTATTTACAGCCTGAGCTGTCTTGGTTCTGACTTTGGGTCTCCTAAATGGAACCCTAGGTCGAACCGACACCTAATGTTCCCTTCTACGGGGAACTCGTCCTCACCTAGTCCTTTCGAGAGAATTTACCATTTTGCCAACTGGCTTTTCCAGTTGGACTTTTGCCCAGCTTCACTCACCAGGTCTTCGTGCCCAATCCGTGATCAGGTCTTCGTGCCCATCTTCACTCACCAGGTCTTGTTGGCTAGTCATCTCAGCTCGGAGATCCCTTCAATGGTGGCTTACGCATGGTGTAGGGAGGAGCGGACGAGGTGACGACACGACTGGAGGCGCATTGGAGACCAAGGCCATGAAAGTTGGAAATTCTAGGATTTTCCTTATTTATGCTTTGGTCATGTGCTTGTTGTGTGTGTGCATGAAAAATTCCTCACATTAAATAACTAAGTGGGAGAGAGACCCTAAGGGTCCCGTGGCCTCCATTACAATCTGACAAGTGATGCGAACAAGCCCGCGCGTCGGCTCTGAGTGCCTTCCTCCATAACGGATAGACTTGTTCTGCGGATCACTGGGCCAGAAAAGATTATAGAAAGTTATTGAAGAGCGTGTGATTTTCCCCAACGGAAGACACATAATTGGAAATAATTTTCTTAGTGTCGTGTAATGGTAAACACTTAGATTCAAATATTAGTATCCTCCCCAACAGAGTCACTGCTATTCTTTGTAAGGCAGAAGTGAACCAATTATTAATTTTATTTGTCAAAAAGTTAGGTTGACAAGATAATAAATTTAATGGGTAAAACCTCCTCTAACGAATGTAGAATTCGTATACGTCCACACTAACATGACATGCAAATTTCTCGGTGTTTTGAGGTGTTGGTTGATTTCGAAATTTATTGTTTGAGGAATCAATTTATTTTCAAAGTCTAAAGTTGTGATTGTTGTGATTCTCAGGTAGTTTCAAAATGGCCTTTAACCCACTAGCAACCATACTTAAGAAGAACAAACTTACTGGCCCCAACTATATAGACTGGAAAAGAAACCTAGACATTGTCCTTATTGCTGAAGAGTACAAATATGTGCTCTTTGAGGAGTATCTCGAAAAGCCTGGTGAGAACTCTAGTGAAGAGCAGAGGGAGCGCTATAAGAAATGGGTCAAGGCAGATGAGATGGCGCGGTGCTACATTCTGGCATTTATGTCGAATGTATTGCAACATTAGCATTAGGCCATACCCACTGCTTATGATATGATGCAGAACCTCTAGGAGCTCTTCGGGCACCAGGGTTGGGCCGCTAGGCAGGTTGCGATGAAGAACTTAATGATAACCACCATGGTCGAAGGGACACCCGTAAGGGATCATGTCCTTAAGATGATGACTCACCTCAATGAGATTGAGGTACTTGGAGCACAGATCGACGGAGAAACCCAGGTCGATATAATACTCCAATATCTGCCTAGGAGTTTTGAGCAGTTTCGACTCAACTACAACATGAACAAACATGAGTATACGTTGGGGGAACTGCTAGGAGAACTCTAGGCGGTAGAGGGACTTTTTCGTAGGGGTGTCAATTTGGGTGGGTCGGGTCGGGTTCGGGTCGGGTTGGAATTTTTTTTTTAAACTCCCAACCCGAACCCGAACTCAACCTGAAATGCCCAAACCCGAACCCGAACCCGAACCCAACCAACCCGATCAACCCGAACCCGACCCGAATAACAAAAAAAAACTGATTCAAAACGTCTTTTTTCGCTATTTTCCCTATAATTCTTCACTTTTATCTCAATACTCCATCATGATCATACTAATATTGATATTAATATACATAAAAATATCTTAATTTTCAAAATAAAATTTGATTTAACCCCAAAAAATCACTAAACATTAAATTCGGGTCAACCTGAACCCGACCCGAACCCGAAAATTTTCAACTTGAACCCGATTTTTTTCGGGTCTATTCGGGTTGGGTGGTTGGGTCATGTTGATTTTTGACACCCTACTTTTTCGTTAGAGTTCTCAGGCCTTGGTTACTCAGAAGGTTTCTACTTCTGTGCCGAAAGACAGGAAGAAGAAGAAACAAGGTGGGTCCAAGAAGGCAGCAGGATCTTAGGGACCTCGGACTGGCATGAAGAAGCTGAGAGGCAAGTGCTTCACATGTAAGCAAACTGGACACTGGAAGGCGAACTGTCCCCAACGTCAAGACAAAGGTATTTCTTCATGCTTAGTCATTGAAACATGTTTAGCGGTGCTATCTTTCGGTACCTGGTGCGTAGATACGGGAGCCACTGATCATATCTGTAACTCTTTGTAGGGGTTCCAGGAAACCCGACGGCTAGCTGATGGGGAAATCATCGTCTACAAGGGCAATGCTACAGAAGTGGCGGCAGTTGCAGTGGGAGACATTTATTTATCGTTTGATAGGAATAAAATTTTGGTTTTGAGAAATTGCTTATATGTATCCTCTTTTAGAAAGAACTTGATTTTGGTTTCTAGATTAATAAAGGAAGGATATTCTATTGCTTTTAATAATAGAGTTGTTATAAAGAGAAATAGAGAGATTACCTGTTCGGGTACTATGATTGGCAATTTGTACACTCTAGAACCAAGAGCTCCCACGATGCAAATAGAGGCCAATAGCTCATCATCTAACCAAAATAAGAGAAAGGAACCTTCTAAAATGAATCAGGCATATCTTTGGCATCTTAGGCTTGGTCATATTAACCTTAGTTGGATTTAGAGGTTGATAGCCGATGGACCCTTAGGTTCATTGGTGGTGGAAGACTTCCTAACCTGTGAGTCTTGCTTGGAATGTAAGATGACCAAGAGGCCTTTCAAGGCTAAGGGGTATAGAGCCAAATATGTGTTAGAACTAGTTCATTCTGATTTATGTGGTCCTATGTTCGTTCAGGCTAGAGGTGGCTTTGAATACTTCGTCACTTTTATAGACGATTATTCAAGGTATGAGTATATTTACCTGATGCGCCATAAGTATGAATGCTTTGATAAGTTCAAATAATTCAAGGCTGATGCGGAGAAATGCCAAGGTAAAAGTATCAAGACATTACGATCAGATCGTGTGGCGAGTACCTCTTGGGAGAATTTAGGACTTATTTATCAGAGGCTGGGATTCAATCCCAATTATCTGCACCCGGCATGCCCCAGCAGAACGGTGTAGCAGAAAGAAGGAATTTGACTCTTATGGGAATGGTTAGGTTAATGATGAGCTTCTCTGAGTTGCCGGATTCATTCTGGGGATATGCTCTGGATACGGTAGCATATATTATGAACAAGGTACCATCTAAATCAGTCGCTTCTACTCCCATAGAATTGTGGACTGGGCGAAACCCTAGTTTAGGACATATTCGGATTTGGGGTAGTTCAACACATGTGTTAAAGGGAGATACTGATAACTTGGAATCTCGTACATAAGTGCTCTTGTTCATAGGCTATCCTAAAGGGACGAAAGGTGGTCTGTTCTATAGTCCTAAGGATCAGAAGGTAATCGTTAGCACGAATGCCAGATTCTTAGAGGAAGACTATATGATGAACCACAAGCCCGTGAGTAGACTAGTTCTTGAAGAATTAAAAGGGGACGTTCAAACCTTAGTACCAACTGTACAAGAGGATACACCACAAGTCACTGCACCACATGTCACAGAAGATACACAAGTGATACCTCGTCGTAGTGGGAGGGTTGTTAGACAACCTGAAAGGTTCATGTTTTTGGTAGAGTCTTCAGACTTGGTCCCTGGTGAACATGAACTGGATCCCTGGACCTATGACGAGACCCTCCAAGATAAGGATGCAGAATCTTGGCAAAGGGCAATGAATTCTGAGATAGAATCTATGGATTCTAATCATGTCTGGGAGCTAGTAGAACCACCCAATGGTGTAAAAGTCATTGGATGCAAGTGGTTCTACAAGAGAAAGAGAGGATCAGACGGGAAGGTTGAGACCTTCAAAGCTAGGCTTGTTGTGAAAGGGTATACTAAAAAAGAGGACATCGATTATGAGGAGACCTTTTTATCGGTAGCCATGCTTAAGTCTATCCAGATTCTCTTATCTATTGCTGCTCATATTGACTATGAGGTATGACAGATGGACGTCAAGACAACTTTTCTTAACGGAAGTCTTGAGAAGACAATCTACATAAAGCAACCAGAAGGGTTCATTGTGAAGGGCAAAGAACATCCAGTGTGCAAGCTTAATCGGTCCATATATGGATTAAAGCAAGCTTCACGATCTTGGAACATCCGCTTTGATGAAGTAATCCAGTCATATGGATTTATTCAAAGTCCGGATGCATCATGTGTATATAAGAGATATGACGGAAACGTAGTGGTGTTTCTTATACTTTACGTAGATGACATTTTGCTCATTGGCAACAATGTCAAAGTGTTGTTAGACGTAAGGGTATGGTTGTCAAAAGAGTTCGATATGAAGGACTTGGGAGAAGTGGGACACATCCTTGGGATCAAGGTCATAAGGGATGGCCAGAAAAGGATGTTGTGCTTATCCCAAGCTTCATACATAGATACTGTCCTGGCTCATTTTAGCATGGAAAACTCCAAGAAAGGTTTTCTACCTTTTAGGCATGAAGTTCCTCTATCTAAGGAGATGTGTTCGAAAACATTAAAGGAGATAGAGGAAATGAAGGCGGTTCCTTATGCATCGGCTGTAGGAAGCCTCATGTATGCTATGTAGTGTATGAGACCAGATATTTGCTTTGTCATGGGCATGGTTAGCAGATATCAGAGTAACCCTGGACAGGGGACATTGGACTGCAGTAAAGCATATATTGAATACCTGAGACGGACTAGGGACTATATGCTGGTTTACCGGGTAGACCAATTAATCCCTATGGGTTATACAGATTCAGATTTCCAGTCAGATAGGGATAAGAGTAAGTCTACCTCACGGTTGTGTTTACTTTAGGAGGTGGAGCCATAGTAGGGAGGAGAGGTGGAGCCATAGTAGGGAGGAGTGTCAAGCAGAAATGCATGGCAGACTCCATCATAGAAGCAGAGTATGTGGCAGCCTCAGAGGCAGCCAAGGAAGCTGTATGGCTCAGGAACTTCATGATGGACTTGGATGTGATTCCTGGTTTGCCCAGATATATCACAATTTATTATGATAACAGTGGTGTAGTTGCAAACTCGAAGGAACCATGAGCCCATAAGCCGAGTAAACACATAGAGCACAAGTACCACCTGATACGAGAAATCGTAAAGCGAGGAGAAGTAGTCGTCACCAAGATTGCATCGGAGGACAACCTGGCAGATCCTTTCACTAAGGTCCTTCCGGCGAGAGCTTTTGATCGGCATGGGGAGGATATGGGAGTCAGATGTATGGCAGTGAGAGGACAACAGAGTCTTTGAGTATAAGTAGGAGATTGTTAGGATGTATACTAAAAGACTTGTCCTTTTATATAAAACATCCACATTTTGAAAGAGAATCACAACAACACAGTTGCATGTTTAAATTAGTATATGCATAACAGTCTCATACTCTGCATTGTACATAACATGGTGTGTGGTGACACATAGAAGATCATGTTATTAGCCCCTTGCATAGTATAAGTAGAAGCTCACAACCGAGATGGAGTTGGACAAACACTACAAGACAATTACTTTTCCGCAGCGTGCAGTGGTTACATCCGCAGCGCGCATCAATTGCTGCACAACTTCAAGCTGTTAAAAGTTATAACATTTCGACAGCGCGCGACCGCACGCTGCGTATAAGTGCATCCGCAACACGTGACTACACGCTGTAGATAAGTGGATCCGCAACACATAAATATACACTGCGGATAAGTAGATCTGCAGCGAGCGACCGCCCGCTGTGGATCTACTTATGCACAGTGTATATTCGTGCGCTGCGGATACTAATATATTTTATATAATTATAATCTCACATATACACATCTTACACAATTTTATCATACAACAAATATACCACATCACATCTCTCAAATAACAACATTCAAAACTAAAACATTTATAATATCACAAATAATCATCAACACCATAATTTACCAAAATAACATTTCACTTACTAGCAAAAACCATTACCAATTAGTCATAAGTCTAAAATAATTGAGTAGCAAAACAAATTACAAAATAGTTATAAGTCTAAAATGAGTAACTCAGTCACAAAAAATTATGAACTTCGATAACCAAGCAACTGTGCTTCCTATTGCATTTTCGAGAAACAACATTTTATCATTTGGTCGAATGAGGTCCAGCTTGTTCACAAACACTCTATCAATCCAAACTTTCCAACAAGCTCCACCAAGAGGAACGTGATGCACTTTTACTTTGGGATCTGTGGATGCAATTCGGCCTTCTGCAACAACTCCACCAATACTCCAATGAAGCAACTTATATTTAGTATTATTAATGATATCTCCACGACTCAAGGTCTTTAGTTGTAATTGTATAACCAAAAAAATCTGTAAGTTATAGCAATGATATTTCCATGATAAAAATTAACCAAGCTAAAATTCAAGTGCTGCAATTCAAGTGGTCAAAGGGTACACATGCATATATAATTCACAGAAATTACACTCCTTATCCACAGAAATAATTTTACACCGAAATAATTTTACTAAAATAACCGATAAATCATAGAAATAATTTTACACACACATGCATATATAATTCAAGTCAAAAGGGTATAAAGCTAAAGCCAACCAAACCAAACCCTAGATAAGTCAAATGATAGTTCACACATACAAGCGGTATTCTTTAGATTAGAAACCAAGAGATGAGACTGTATAACTAAACAAATTTGGAATTATCACTCAAAGGTCAAGCACGAATAAGTATCAAGCAGGAAAATAAAAGGAATAGATTTAAGGTAAATCATCCTACTCAGATAATAAAACAACCATGCATTTAAAGATAAACAGAACTATAGAAACAAGCAAGAAGTACCCGCCTTTAATGTCGTACTAATTGTCTTCAAGTCTGAGAGATCGCCTCCAACTCAGATTCTATCATCACAAGATACGAAGCAAATATATATTATCCTAATATTGAATCAAAACCACTTCATGATATCAAGTTACCTGTAATGCCCGCTTTTTTTTCCATAAGCGGCGTTACGTTAACATACTTAGGGCATGTAGACATCATAAGGCAGCGGAATAACTTTATCTTATACATGCCCTATTACCATTCTTAACATAATGACATAGAAATATCATATCGTGTCATACTTAACATCACATCATAGAGTTCCATAAGTCATTATTCAAGCATATAAGTGACCAAAATAAAGTTCTAGCATAAACGGTAAACATAGGGTTTCCTGGGCCAAGTCACTACCACACACATGCATTCTTGCCCTCCTGCTGCTTCCATCATTGTCCCCTTGAATGATCTGCGGTATAAGGAAATAAGACTATAAGCACACAGGCTTAGTAAGACTCTTTCCTACTCACAAAAACCATTCATCATCTCATAATGACCACATGAAACTTTAACATACTTGGTGCTCTACTTAGAACATCACATCTTGAATCACTTATCATATACATAGCATGGCATGAACATAAACATAAATGAACATTCCTAGCATGACATAAGACATGGCATAATCATAAACATAGTAAACATTCTAAGCATGGCATAATACGTGGCATGAACATAACATAATAACATTCTAAACATGACATACTATATGGCATAAGCATAAACATAATCAACGTTCCTAGCATGGCATAATTCATGGTAAACATGGCATACTACATGGCATAATTCATGGTATAAACATAACATCCTAAACATTCTTGACATAATTCATGGTATAAACATAACATCCTAAACATTCTTGACATGGCATAATACATGGTATAAACATGTCCATAAGGTGTAAAACAACCTGTATGGCCTAAACATAAGCATACTTCCTATCATAGCATATGAACATCTTCTTAACATAATCATGACATAGATCATTTATTCTCATGCATATTTCTTAACATGAAGAGTAAGCATAAAATCTTATCAACATAGCATAATGCATAACATGAATGAATGCATGAGTGGAATGCATATACATAAGGATGCTTAACTTTTAAAACATACTTTTAAATGCTTAAACATAATCATCATATCATTGGGCCCTGGCTTGTACCACATACATACATCATAAGCGCGCATCCCTAAGTAAATACGAGGTAGCTAGCCTCGACCTACTATGGTAAGGACAGCATAGTCGGTAGTCCCCGAACCGAGGCATTCTTAAGGTGCTCATCCCTGTTGCACAGCTTCGGTAGAGCCAGAACCGTGGACAGCATAGTCGGTAGTCCAGAATCGGGGCGTTCTTAAGGTGCCCATCCCTTGGACCCATACTTCGGTCCGGTACAAGCCCATTCATAAAGTAAAATACTTTACATGCTTCATCATTCATAAGACATTCATGGCATCTTTAACATAGCATAACTTGTTACGGCTCGGCCCGTCTACCGGCCCATTTACCGGTCCTCACGACCGTCGTACCGTCGACCATCGACCGTGCCGTTTAGCATATTTATGCCTTAAAGACATAAGCATCATCTTTCATTCATAACATGGCATGCATCTTCTTTCATAAAACATGGCATGTATCATCATTCATAAAACATGACATGCATCATCATTCGTAAAACATGGCATACATCATTCTAATCATGAACATAAATATAACATACTTATCATGGCATCATTCTTATCATGAACATAAACATAACATACTTATCATGACATCATTCTTATCATGAACATAAACATAACATACCTATCATGGCATCATTCGTATCGTGAATATAAACTTAACATACTTATCGTGGCATCATTCTTATCATGAACATAAACCTAACATACTTATCGTGGCATCATTCTTATCATGAGCATAAACCTAACATACCTATCATAGCATCATTCATAACATGAACATACCCAATGACATAGCATGGTTCTTAACATACCCAATGACATAGCATGGTTCTCTACATAACATAAGCATACATAGGTAGGACTTCCATAAACATGCTACCTACCATCCAAGTGCATGACATAAAACATATGACATTCATAAATAACCCTATTAAGTATGACATCCAATCATAACCATACAAACATAAAACATAAACCATGGTGCTTAAACTTAGGGTTATTGGTAACATGATTTCTACCACATGCTTGAACCTATACATATATATACTTCATGGTAAACATAAACCATCATTCTTTGAACCCTAACTCCACCCTAAACCCTAGATACATGGTTGGGCCAAAACCTATAGGAAGGAGTTTCATCTATTCCATAAACATGTAAGATAGCATAAGGTAAAGGAACAACCATACATCATCTATGAGTCCATAGGAAGCCATTGGGGCTCATGATTAGGGTTAACCTTAACCTTTAGGCCCCCTTCCTAGGGCTGGCCGGAACCTAATAAGACATGGGTGCATGGAAAAATTTCATTAACATCCCCAATCAACCATTAAACATTCACCATACCATACCATAGGGTCATTAGGGCCCCTACTTGAGGTAAGTCGCTAACCCTTGGCCCTAGTCCCTTCTTGGCCGAATCCCATAAGGTCACAAAACCTTGTAACAATTTCACATAAATCTCTTCCACCTCCCTTTGTATCATAAGGGTACACAAGATACATGAGTGAAGGGTTAAATCCAACTCTAGCCATGAAAATCCCTATAATGGTACCCAACCCTAAGGGGACTTAGGGTACTCCAAAAATTCCCATAATTTATATTTATTCTCTAAACATCATGAGAACCTCTTAGAAAGCATAATCAAGATTTTTAACATCATCATGGACCCCAAAACCTTGGTGGCCGAAAATCATAAGGGTCTAAACATGATTTTTCTCAACATCAAAACCCAACACCAAACCTTATATTATGCTAAAAATCATGAAAATCATAAGGAACTATTATACCACAGGTGAGGGAGTCTTACCTTGGTTGATCTTGAGTATAGACCTTAGATTTGGAAGAAGGATGAAGATCTTGTTGCCTCTTGACCACCCCTAGCCCTTGTACCCTTGTAAAAGCCTTAGATCTTGGAGATGGAGCCTTAGGAGAACTTTTTCCAAGGGAGAACCCTCTCCTTGGGTTTCGGCTAGAATGAGGAAGGAGGAAGAAAGAAACTCCCATTCCCCCTCTTTATAACACATTAAGGAGGGTAAGTGAAGAGTCATGGTGTCTCTTCATCTTCCCTTAAGCCTTAACTAAACTCCATTTCATTCCCTCATAACATTCCCTTGCTAGGTGAGTTGGTTAGAGCATGCATGGTTGTAGAAGAGGTCCAAGGTTCAAATCCTTGGTGCATGCTCTAATTTTTTTCCATTTATTTTTATTTTATTTTTCTATTATTCCGAAAATCCCTTAAAAATTACCCCATAATTTTGTTAATATTTCCCATTAAAATACCTTTATATTTTTATAACTTTTTACCTAAAATTCTCCAATAATCATGGTACTAAAAAGCCCATCTAAGGCCCATTAGTGCCTATTTCCTCAATTTAAATGGAAAAACATGGATTTCTAGATTAAAATTCATGTTAATATTCCTCATTAAACCCCTTTATATTTATATTAATTTTTACCTAAAATCCACCAATAATTATGGTACTAAAAAACCCATATAAGGCCCATTAGTGCCTAGTTTTCTCAATTTAAATGAGAAAACATGGATTTCTAGGCCAAAGTTCGTATTAATATTTCTAGGTCCTTCGGAAAATTATCTAGACATGCTCAATATTTTAAAGAAAATATTAAGAGAATTTTCCGGGTCGTTACAATCCCCCATACCTCGTGAAAGTTCGTCCTCGAACTTAGAATAACTCCGGGTACTTGCGCCTCATCTCATCCTCGCGTTCCCAGGTAGCTTCCTCGAACCGTTGACTTTGCCATAGACCTTGACTAAGGGTACTTCCTTACTCCTTAGCTTCTTGATTTCCCGATCCAAGCTCTGGATAGGTCTGCTTTCATAGCTCAGGTCCTCCGGCACTTGTACTGTCTGTGGTTCGATCACTTGGTCCATATTCGGGATATACTTTTTAAGCGTTGACACATGGAACACATTATGAATGGCCGACATCTCTGAAGGCAGCTCCAGCTCATATGCCACCTTACCAACTCTTTTCAGAATCAGGTACGCCCCACATAACGCGGACTTAGTTTTCCTTTCCTCCCATATCTTGTCACCCCCTTCATAGGAGCCACTTTGTGAAATACCCAATCTCCAACATTAAATTCCAATGGTCTACGTCAGACATCGGCATAACTCTTCTGCCGGCTCCGAGCAGCTTCTATCCGTTGTCGAATATTCTGTACAGCTCGGGTGGTGCTGTCGATGACCTCCGTTGTGAGTCCCATCTCCTTCTTTTCACCACCCTCGTACCAACAGATCGGAGACCTACATCTCCTCCCGTACAACGCTTCATAAGGTGCCATTCCAATAGTAGCTTGGTAGCTATTGTTGTAAGCAAATTCCGCTAAGCATAGATATCGACACCAGCTCCCTTTAAAATCCAGGCACAAGCTCTCAACATATCCTCCAAATACTTGATTCACCCGTTCCGTTTGCCCATCAGTCTGAGGGTGAAAAGCGGTACTGAACCTTAGTTTAGTGCCGAGAGACTTCTGGATGCATTCCCAAAAATGTGAAGTAAAGCGACCATCTCTATCTGAGATGATGGTCTTGGGAACTCCATGAAGTCTGATCATCTCCTTAACATATAATGGAGCTAGTGTCATTAATAGCTCTACGATGTAATCATAGGCATATATCATAATTATATAGTCATTATAATTATAGGTAAACCTAATAATAGTATGCTTCCGAAATATTAGTTCACAACATGAGCTATGAATTATATTAGTTAATGGTTATTATATGATAAATGATATCATATTTATTATATTATCATAACATAACTTAAGGTAATCTTATATATTATATATAAGATAATAGTGAAGCATACGTTGATAATTCTAATATCTATAATTAGTATGAAAATATAGTGGACCCATAATCTATAAAAAGTGTTAATATAATTAGGGCACTACCCTATGCGTATCATTTTATGTTATATCGTATGACTTATACCATTAATTATATTAGTATTAGTATAATGGAACTAATACTATATGCTAACATAGGTGAGAGTGTTATAATCTTATGTATGTAGGCTATCATATAATTCCCTACATGAGACTATATTATAGATTATACATAATATCATAAATTATAGTTCTTTATCATATAAATTATAGGTATAATACCTATAATTTGCTTATGGAATAATATGTATAGCTGATAACTTATAGATTGAGATGATACATGTCAACCTGTAGGTAGGCTCATATTAATAACCTATATGATAGGTGAATTATGACAATAGTTATATGATAAGGAATTAGTATAGTCATATTTATAATAATCCTATATTAGTACACGCTCTCATATTATTATCATTTGCTTATATAATATAATATAATTATATTAGATGATTAGTAACTCATATAATGTACAGGTTATATAACATTATGTTAATACTAGGTTCACCTTAATTACTAATATTATGATGGTGCTCAATTAATACTAGGTTTATGAACATTAGGTTGAGTCACACTTCTGACTAATTGTATTA
>JAGFNQ010006820.1:0-82168 GCA_024364735.1 Boesenbergia rotunda | reverse complement strand
CGCTGCACGTAAAAATTTTGAATTTTACGAACTCGTATCCTTGTCGACATGCACCCGGTCCCAACAATAAGGAAATAAGACTATAAGCACACAGGCTTAGTAAGACTCTTTCCTACTCACAAAAATCATTCATCATTTCATAATGAGCACATAAAACATTAACATACTTAGTGCTCTACTTAGGACATAACAACTTGAATCATTTATCATATATTGAACACGGCATGATCATAAACATAAGTGAACATTCCTATCATGGCATGAGACATGGCATAAACGTAAACATAGTAACCATTCTAAACATGACATGCTACATGGTATAAACATAAACATCATAAACGTTCCTAGCATGGCATGATACATAGGCATACTTCTTATCATAGCATATGAGCACCCTTTAACATAATCCTGGCATAGATCAATTCTTCTCATGCATATTTCTTAACATGAAGAGTAAGCATCAAATCTTATTAACATAGCATAATGCATAACATGAATGAATGCATGAGAGAAAATGCATATACATATGGATGCTTAACTTTTTAAAAACATACTTTTAATGCTTAAACATATTCATCATATCATTGGGCCTTGGCTTGTACCACATACATACATCATAAGCGCGCATCCCTAAGTAAATACGAGGTAGCTAGCCTTGACCTACTAGGGTAAGGACAGCATAGTCGGTAGTCCCCGAACCGAGGCGTTCTTAAGGTGCCCATCCCTGTTGCACAGCAACGGTAGTGCCAGAACCGTGGACAACATAGTCGGTAGTCCAGAACCGGGGCGTTCTTAAGGTGCCCATCCCTTGGACCCATACTTCGGTCCGGTACAAGCCCATTCATAAAGTAAAATACTTTACATGCTTCATCATTCATAAGACATTCATGGCATCTTTAACATAGCATAACTTGTTACGGCTCGGCCCGTCTACCGGCCCATTTACCGGTCCTCACGACCGTCGTACCGTCGACCATTGACCGTGCCGTTTAGCATATTTATGCCTTAAAGACATAAGCATCATCTTTCATTCATAACATGGCATGCATCTTCTTTCATAAAATATGGCATGCATCATCATTCATAAAACATGGCATGCATCATCCTTATCATGAACATAAACATAACATACTTATCATGGCATCATTCTTATCATGAATATTATAAACCATTAACATCATACTTATCATGGCATCATTCTTATCATGAACATAAACCTAACATACTTATCATGGCATCATTCTTATCATGAACATAAACATAACATACTTATCATGACATCATTCTTATCATGAACATAAACATAACATAATAACATAGCATGGTTCTTAACATAACATGAGCATATAACATAGCATGGTTCTCACCTAACTTAAGTATACATAGGTAGGACTTCCATAAACATGCTACCTACCATCCAAGTACATGACATAAACATAAGACATTCATAAATAACCCTATTAAGCATGACATCCAATCATAAACATAAGACATAAACATAAAACATGTTGCTTAAACTTAGGGTTATTGGTAACATGATTTCTATCACATGCTTGAACCTATACATATATATACTTCATGGTAAGCATAAACCCTCATTCTTTGGACCCTAACTCCTTCCAAACCCTAAATTCCTTTGCTTGGCCGAAACCTATAGGGCTAGATTCCATCATTCCATTAATCATGTAACATAGCATAAGGTAAGGAACCAACCATACTTTACTTATAAGACCATGGGAGGCCATTAGGGCTCATAATTAGGGTTATCCTTAACCTTTAGCCCTCTTTCCATGTGCTGGCCGAAACCCTACAAGGCCATGGGTTCATTGAAAAATTCCATAAAATCCCCAATCAAACATTAACACCAAACATACTCTACCATGAAGCCATTGGGACCCTTGCTTGAGGGAAATCCCTAACTTATTGCCCTAGGTCCATCTTGGCCAAACATGAGGGGGTCACAAAGCCTTGTAAAAGTTCACATAGCCCCCCCCCCCCCCTCAATCTCCCTTATATCATGATAACACACAACTACATGCTTGAGGGTTTAAGTTTAACTCTACCCATGGATTCATGGGATAGCCGAACCCTAGGGGATCCTAGGGTACCCCAAAAATTCTCAAAAATTATATTTAATCTCTAAACATCATGAGAACACATTAGACAACATTATGAAGATTTTTATCATTATTATAGACCAAGAACCCATGGTGGCCAAACCTATAAGGCTTGGTTCATGGGTTTTCCTTTGGTTTTCCAACATATCATCACATACAAGACTTTCATATCATGTTAATCTTCAAGAAAAGCCATTATACCACAGGTGAGGGAGTCTTACCTTGGTAGATCTTGATTTTTAAACCTTAAAAGAGAAGGAAATTACAAAATCTTTGGATCCTTGAGCCTCCTTGTCCTTGTATCCTTGGAAAACCTTAGATCTTGGAGATTAGACCTCTTGTGGAGCTTTTCCAAGGGAGAACCCTCTCCTTGGGTTTCGGCTAGAATGAGGAAGGAGGAAGAAAGAAACTCCCATTCCCCCTCTTTATAACACATTAAGGAGGGTAAGTGAAGAGTCATGGTGTCTCTTCATCTTCCCTTAAGCCTTAACTAAACTCCATTTCATTCCCTCATAACATTCCCTTACTAGGTGAGTTGGTTAGAGCATGCATGGTTGTAGAAGAGGTCCAAGGTTCAAATCCTTGGTGCATGCTCTAATTTTTTTTCCATTTATTTTTATTTTTATTTTATTTTTCTATTATTCCGAAAATCCCTTAAAAATTACCCCATAATTATGTTAATATTTCCCATTAAAATACCTTTATATTTTTATAATTTTTTACCTAAAATTCTCCAATAATCATGGTACTAAAAAGCCCATCTAAGGCCCATTAGTGCATATTTCCTCTATTTAAATGGAAAAACATGGATTTCTAGATTAAAATTCATGTTAATATTCCTCATTAAACCCCTTTATATTTATATTAATTTTTACCTAAAATCCACCAATAATTATGGTACTAAAAAGCCCATATAAGGTCCATTAGTGCCTAGTTTTCTCAATTTAAATGAGAAAATATGGATTTCTAGGCCAAAGTTCGTATTAATATTTCTAGGTCCTTCGGAAAATTATCTAGACATGCTCAATATTTTAAAGAAAATATTAAGAGAATTTTCCGGGTCGTTACAATCCCCCATACCTCGTGAAAGTTCGTCCTCGAACTTAGAATAACTCCGGGTACTTGCGCCTCATCTCATCCTCGAATTCCGAGGTAGGTTCCTCGAACCGTTGACTTTGCCATAGGACCTTGACTAAGGGTACTTCCTTACTCCTTAGCTTCTTGATTTCTCGATCCAAGCTCTGGATAGGTCTGCTTTCATAGCTCAGGTCCTCCGGCACTTGTACTGTCTGTGGTTCGATCACTTGGTCCATATTCGGGATATACTTTTTAAGCGTTGACACATGGAACACATTATGAATGACCGACATCTCTGAAGGCAGCTCCAGCTCATATGCCACCTTACCAACTCTTTTCAGAATCAGGTACGACCCCACATAACGCGGACTTAGTTTTCCTTTCCTCCCATATCTTGTCACCCCTTTCATAGGAGCCACTTTGAGGAACACCAAATCTCCAACATTAAATTCCAGTGGTCTACGTCGGACATCGGCATAACTCTTCTGCCGGCTCCAAGCAGCTTCTATCCGTTGTCGAATATTCTGTACAGCTCGGGTGGTGCTGTCGATGACCTCCGTTGTGAGTCCCATCTCCTTCTTTTCACCACCCTCGTACCAACAGATCGGAGACCTACATCTCCTCCCGTACAACGCTTCATAAGGTGCCATTCCAATAGTAGCTTGGTAGCTATTGTTGTAAGCAAATTCCGCTAAGCATAGATATCGACACCAGCTCCCTTTAAAATCCAGGCACAAGCTCTCAACATATCCTCCAAATACATGATTCACCCGTTCCGTTTGCCCATCAGTCTGAGGGTGAAAAGCAGTACTGAACCTTAGTTTAGTGTCGAGAGACTTCTGGATGCATTCCCAAAAATGTGAAGTAAAGCGACCATCTCTATCTGAGATGATGGTCTTGGGAACTCCATGAAATCTGATCATCTCCTTAACATATAATGGAGCTAGTGTCATTAATAGCTCTACGATGTAATCATAGGCATATATCATAATTATATAGTCATTATAATTATAGGTAAACCTAATAATAGTATGCTTCCGAAATATTAGTTCACAACATGAGCTATGAATTATATTAGTTAATGGTTATTATATTATAAATGAAATCATATTTATTATATTACCATAACATAACTTAAGGTAATCTTATATATTATATATAAGATAATAGTGAAGCATACGTTGATAATTCTAATATTTATAATTAGTATGAAAATATAGTGGACCCATAATCTATAAAAAGTGTTAATATAATTAGGGCACTACCCTATGCGTATCATTTTAGGTTATACCGTATGACTTATACCATTAATTATATTAGTATTAGTATAATGGAACTAATACTATATGCTAACATAGGTGAGAGTGTTATAATCTTATGTATGTAGGCTATCATATAATTCCCTACATGAGACTATATTATAGATTATACATAATATCATAAATTATAGTTCTTTATCATATAAATTATAGGTATAATACCTATAATTTGCTTATGGAATAATATGTATAGGTGATAACTTATAGATTGAGATGATACATGTCAACCTGTAGGTAGGCTCATATTAATAACCTATATGATAGGTGAATTATGACAATAGTTATATGATAAGGAATTAGTATAGTTATATTTATAATAATCCTATATTAGTACACGCTCTCATATTATTATCATTTGCCTTATATAATATAATATAATTATATTAGATGATTAGTAACTCATATAATGTACAGGTTATATAACATTATGTTAATACTAGGTTCACCTTAATTACTAATATTATGATGGTGCTCAATTAATACTAGGTTTATGAACATAAAGTTGAGTCACACTTCTGACTAATTGTATTATGACTAACTTAGACCGAATGTATAAGGCAGAATACTTATACATGATTGTCTTATAATGTGACTTAAGATAGGTTATGATATAAGGTATATTGAGCATCGGGTCGGGCGATAAAGTAGTCTCATTAATTCTATTACTCTGTCTTCTAGCCAGGCTTCTCTTCATAAAAGACAAGTACGACTAATATAAGTCTTGGTTATTCCTACCTGCACATTAAATCCTAAAGTGTTTGGTTTCATAATAAAATATAAGATAAAGTATCGTTCATAGTTACATATCCTAAAGTACTTTTCATCATAAAACATCATTCATACTTGCATATTCTAGAATCCTAAGGTATCATCCATACTTGCATATTCTAGCATATTCTAGAATCATAAGAGAAAATAAAGTATGCATAGAGGTACTTACTTGGAAGCGGCAGGAAGAGGGCTTGATGTGTGTGTAGTGAGATGGTAACTTGGCTCTGATACCAACCTGTAACGCCCGCTTTTTTTTTTCATAAGCGGCGTTACGTTAACATACTTAGGGCATGTATACATCATAAGGCAGCGGAATAACTTTATCTTATACATGCCCTTCTAACATCCTTAACATAATGACATAGGAATCTTGGCATATTGACTTCATGCTTAAACATCATATCATGTCATATCATATCATACTTAACATCTTATCATAAAGTTCCATAAGTCATTATTCAAGCATTCAAGCATATAAGAGACCAAAGTCAAGTTCTAGCATAAACGATAAACATAGAGTTTCCTGGGCCAAGTCACTACCACACACATGATTTCTTGCCCTCCTGCTGCTTCCATCATTGTCCCCTGGAATGATCTGCGGTATAAGGAAATAAGACTATAAGCACACAGGCTTAGTATGACTCTTTCCTACTCATAAAAACCAATCATCATTTCATAATGAGCACATAAAACATTAACATACTTAGTGCTCTACTTAGGACATAACAACTTGAATCATTTATCATATATTGAACATGGCATGATCATAAACATAAGTGAACATTCCTATCATGGCATGAGACATGGCATAAACGTAAACATAGTAACCATTCTAAACATGGCATGTTACATGGTATAAACATAAACATCATAAACGTTCCTAGCATGGCATGATACATAGGCATACTTCTTATCATAGCATATGAGCATCCTTTTAACATAATCCTCGCATAGATCAATTCTTCTCATGCATCTTTCTTAACATGAAGAGTAAGCATCAAATCTTGTTAACATAGCATAATGCATAACATGAATGAATGCATGAGGGGAAATGCATATACATAAGGATGCTTAACTTTTTAAAAATATACTTTTAATGCTTAAACATATTCATCATATCATTGGGCCCTGGCTTGTACCACATACATACATCATAAGCGCGCATCCCTAAGTAAATACGAGGTAGCTAGCCTCGACCTACTAGGGTAAGGACAGCATAGTCGCTAGTCCCCGAACCGAGGCGTTCTTAAGGTGCCCATCCCTGTTGCATAGCTACGGTAGTGCCAGAACCGTGGACAGCATAGTCGGTAGTCCAGAACTGGGGCGTTCTTAAGGTGCCCATCCCTTGGACCCATACTTCGGTCCGGTACAAGCCCATTCATAAAGTAAAATACATTACATGCTTCATCATTCATAAGACATTCATGGCATCTTTAACATAGCATAACTTGTTACGGCTCGGCCCGTCTACCGGCCCATTTACCGGTCCTCACGACCGTCGTACCGTCGACCATCGACCGTGCCGTTTAGCATATTTATGCCTTAAAGACATAAGCATCATCTTTCATTCATAACATGGCATGCATCTTCTTTCATAAAACATGGCATGCATCATCATTCATAAAACATGGCATGCATCATCCTTATCATGAACATAAACATAACATACTTATCATGGCATCATTCTTATCATGAACATAAACCTAACATACTTATCATGGCATCATTCTTATCATGAACATAAACATAACATACTTATCATGGCATCATTCTTATCATGAACATAAACCTAACATACTTATCATGGCATCATTCTTATCATGAACATAAACATAACATACTTATCATGACATCATTCTTATCATGAACATAAACATAACATAATAACATAGCATGGTTCTTAACATAACATGAGCATATAGCATAGCATGGTTCTCAACCTAACTTAAGTATACATAGGTAGGACTTCCATAAACATGCTACCTACCATCCAAGTACATGACATAAACATAAGACATTCATAAATAACCCTATTAAGCATGACATCCAATCATAAACATAAGACATAAACATAAAACATGTTGCTTAAACTTAGGGTTATTGGTAACATGATTTCTATCACATGCTTGAACCTATACATATATATACTTCATGGTAAGCATAAACCCTCATTCTTTGGACCCTAACTCCTTCCAAACCCTAAATTCCTTTGCTTGGCCGAAACCTATAGGGCTAGATTCCATCATTCCATTAATCATGTAACATAGCATAAGGTAAGGAACCAACCATACTTTACTTATAAGACCATGGGAGGCCATTAGGGCTCATAATTAGGGTTATCCTTAACCTTTAGCCCTCTTTCCATGTGCTGGCCGAAACCCTACAAGGCCATGGGTTCATTGAAAAATTCCATAAAATCCCCAATCAAACATTAACACCAAACATACTCTACCATGAAGCCATTGGGACCCTTGCTTGAGGGAAATCCCTAACTTATTGCCCTAGGTCCATCTTGGCCAAAACATGAGGGGGTCACAAAGCCTTGTAAAAGTTCACATAGCCCCCCCCCCCCCCTCAATCTCCCTTATATCATGATAACACACAACTACATGCTTGAGGGTTTAAGTTTAACTCTACCCATGGATTCATGGGATAGCCGAAACCCTAGGGGATCCTAGGGTACCCCAAAAATTCTCAAAAATTATATTTAATCTCTAAACATCATGAGAACACATTAGACAACATTATGAAGATTTTTATCATTATTATAGACCAAGAACCCATGGTGGCCAAAACCTATAAGGCTTGGTTCATGGTTTTCCTTTGGTTTTCCAACATATCATCACATACAAGACTTTCATATCATGTTAATCTTCAAGAAAAGCCATTATACCACAGGTGAGGGAGTCTTACCTTGGTAGATCTTGATTTTTAAACCTTAAAAGAGAAGGAAATTACAAAATCTTTGGATCCTTGAGCCTCCTTGTCCTTGTATCCTTGGAAAACCCTTAGATCTTGGAGATTAGACCTCTTGTGGAGCTTTTCCAAGGGAGAACCCTCTCCTTGGGTTTCGGCTAGAATGAGGAAGGAGGAAGAAAGAAACTCCCATTCCCCCTCTTTATAACACATTAAGGAGGGTAAGTGAAGAGTCATGGTGTCTCTTCATCTTCCCTTAAGCCTTAACTAAACTCCATTTCATTCCCTCATAACATTCCCTTACTAGGTGAGTTGGTTAGAGCATGCATGGTTGTAGAAGAGGTCCAAGGTTCAAATCCTTGGTGCATGCTCTAATTTTTTTCCATTTATTTTTATTTTTATTTTATTTTTCTATTATTCCGAAAATCCCTTAAAAATTACCCCATAATTATGTTAATATTTCCCATTAAAATACCTTTATATTTTTATAATTTTTTACCTAAAATTCTCCAATAATCATGGTACTAAAAAGCCCATCTAAGGCCCATTAGTGCATATTTCCTCTATTTAAATGGAAAAACATGGATTTCTAGATTAAAATTCATGTTAATATTCCTCATTAAACCCCTTTATATTTATATTAATTTTTACCTAAAATCCACCAATAATTATGGTACTAAAAAGCCCATATAAGGTCCATTAGTGCCTAGTTTTCTCAATTTAAATGAGAAAATATGGATTTCTAGGCCAAAGTTCGTATTAATATTTCTAGGTCCTTCGGAAAATTATCTAGACATGCTCAATATTTTAAAGAAAATATTAAGAGAATTTTCCGGGTCGTTACAATCCCCCATACCTCGTGAAAGTTCGTCCTCGAACTTAGAATAACTCCGGGTACTTGCGCCTCATCTCATCCTCGAATTCCGAGGTAGGTTCCTCGAACCGTTGACTTTGCCATAGGACCTTGACTAAGGGTACTTCCTTACTCCTTAGCTTCTTGATTTCTCGATCCAAGCTCTGGATAGGTCTGCTTTCATAGCTCAGGTCCTCCGGCACTTGTACTGTCTGTGGTTCGATCACTTGGTCCATATTCGGGATATACTTTTTAAGCGTTGACACATGGAACACATTATGAATGACCGACATCTCTGAAGGCAGCTCCAGCTCATATGCCACCTTACCAACTCTTTTCAGAATCAGGTACGACCCCACATAACGCGGACTTAGTTTTCCTTTCCTCCCATATCTTGTCACCCCTTTCATAGGAGCCACTTTGAGGAACACCAAATCTCCAACATTAAATTCCAGTGGTCTACGTCGGACATCGGCATAACTCTTCTGCCGGCTCCAAGCAGCTTCTATCCGTTGTCGAATATTCTGTACAGCTCGGGTGGTGCTGTCGATGACCTCCGTTGTGAGTCCCATCTCCTTCTTTTCACCACCCTCGTACCAACAGATCGGAGACCTACATCTCCTCCCGTACAACGCTTCATAAGGTGCCATTCCAATAGTAGCTTGGTAGCTATTGTTGTAAGCAAATTCCGCTAAGCATAGATATCGACACCAGCTCCCTTTAAAATCCAGGCACAAGCTCTCAACATATCCTCCAAATACATGATTCACCCGTTCCGTTTGCCCATCAGTCTGAGGGTGAAAAGCAGTACTGAACCTTAGTTTAGTGTCGAGAGACTTCTGGATGCATTCCCAAAAATGTGAAGTAAAGCGACCATCTCTATCTGAGATGATGGTCTTGGGAACTCCATGAAATCTGATCATCTCCTTAACATATAATGGAGCTAGTGTCATTAATAGCTCTACGATGTAATCATAGGCATATATCATAATTATATAGTCATTATAATTATAGGTAAACCTAATAATAGTATGCTTCCGAAATATTAGTTCACAACATGAGCTATGAATTATATTAGTTAATGGTTATTATATTATAAATGAAATCATATTTATTATATTACCATAACATAACTTAAGGTAATCTTATATATTATATATAAGATAATAGTGAAGCATACGTTGATAATTCTAATATTTATAATTAGTATGAAAATATAGTGGACCCATAATCTATAAAAAGTGTTAATATAATTAGGGCACTACCCTATGCGTATCATTTTAGGTTATACCGTATGACTTATACCATTAATTATATTAGTATTAGTATAATGGAACTAATACTATATGCTAACATAGGTGAGAGTGTTATAATCTTATGTATGTAGGCTATCATATAATTCCCTACATGAGACTATATTATAGATTATACATAATATCATAAATTATAGTTCTTTATCATATAAATTATAGGTATAATACCTATAATTTGCTTATGGAATAATATGTATAGGTGATAACTTATAGATTGAGATGATACATGTCAACCTGTAGGTAGGCTCATATTAATAACCTATATGATAGGTGAATTATGACAATAGTTATATGATAAGGAATTAGTATAGTTATATTTATAATAATCCTATATTAGTACACGCTCTCATATTATTATCATTTGCCTTATATAATATAATATAATTATATTAGATGATTAGTAACTCATATAATGTACAGGTTATATAACATTATGTTAATACTAGGTTCACCTTAATTACTAATATTATGATGGTGCTCAATTAATACTAGGTTTATGAACATAAAGTTGAGTCACACTTCTGACTAATTGTATTATGACTAACTTAGACCGAATGTATAAGGCAGAATACTTATACATGATTGTCTTATAATGTGACTTAAGATAGGTTATGATATAAGGTATATTGAGCATCGGGTCGGGCGATAAAGTAGTCTCATTAATTCTATTACTCTGTCTTCTAGCCAGGCTTCTCTTCATAAAAGACAAGTACGACTAATATAAGTCTTGGTTATTCCTACCTGCACATTAAATCCTAAAGTGTTTGGTTTCATAATAAAATATAAGATAAAGTATCGTTCATAGTTACATATCCTAAAGTACTTTTCATCATAAAACATCATTCATACTTGCATATTCTAGAATCCTAAGGTATCATCCATACTTGCATATTCTAGCATATTCTAGAATCATAAGAGAAAATAAAGTATGCATAGAGGTACTTACTTGGAAGCGGCAGGAAGAGGGCTTGATGTGTGTGTAGTGAGATGGTAACTTGGCTCTGATACCAACCTGTAACGCCCGCTTTTTTTTTTCATAAGCGGCGTTACGTTAACATACTTAGGGCATGTATACATCATAAGGCAGCGGAATAACTTTATCTTATACATGCCCTTCTAACATCCTTAACATAATGACATAGGAATCTTGGCATATTGACTTCATGCTTAAACATCATATCATGTCATATCATATCATACTTAACATCTTATCATAAAGTTCCATAAGTCATTATTCAAGCATTCAAGCATATAAGAGACCAAAGTCAAGTTCTAGCATAAACGATAAACATAGAGTTTCCTGGGCCAAGTCACTACCACACACATGATTTCTTGCCCTCCTGCTGCTTCCATCATTGTCCCCTGGAATGATCTGCGGTATAAGGAAATAAGACTATAAGCACACAGGCTTAGTATGACTCTTTCCTACTCATAAAAACCAATCATCATTTCATAATGAGCACATAAAACATTAACATACTTAGTGCTCTACTTAGGACATAACAACTTGAATCATTTATCATATATTGAACATGGCATGATCATAAACATAAGTGAACATTCCTATCATGGCATGAGACATGGCATAAACGTAAACATAGTAACCATTCTAAACATGGCATGTTACATGGTATAAACATAAACATCATAAACGTTCCTAGCATGGCATGATACATAGGCATACTTCTTATCATAGCATATGAGCATCCTTTTAACATAATCCTCGCATAGATCAATTCTTCTCATGCATCTTTCTTAACATGAAGAGTAAGCATCAAATCTTGTTAACATAGCATAATGCATAACATGAATGAATGCATGAGGGGAAATGCATATACATAAGGATGCTTAACTTTTTAAAAATATACTTTTAATGCTTAAACATATTCATCATATCATTGGGCCCTGGCTTGTACCACATACATACATCATAAGCGCGCATCCCTAAGTAAATACGAGGTAGCTAGCCTCGACCTACTAGGGTAAGGACAGCATAGTCGCTAGTCCCCGAACCGAGGCGTTCTTAAGGTGCCCATCCCTGTTGCATAGCTACGGTAGTGCCAGAACCGTGGACAGCATAGTCGGTAGTCCAGAACTGGGGCGTTCTTAAGGTGCCCATCCCTTGGACCCATACTTCGGTCCGGTACAAGCCCATTCATAAAGTAAAATACATTACATGCTTCATCATTCATAAGACATTCATGGCATCTTTAACATAGCATAACTTGTTACGGCTCGGCCCGTCTACCGGCCCATTTACCGGTCCTCACGACCGTCGTACCGTCGACCATCGACCGTGCCGTTTAGCATATTTATGCCTTAAAGACATAAGCATCATCTTTCATTCATAACATGGCATGCATCTTCTTTCATAAAACATGGCATGCATCATCATTCATAAAACATGGCATGCATCATCCTTATCATGAACATAAACATAACATACTTATCATGACATCATTCTTATCATGAACATAAACATAACAAACTTATCATGGCATCATTCTTATCATGAACATAAACCTAACATACTTATCATGGCATCATTCTTATCATGAACATAAACCTAACATACTTATCATGGCATCATTCTTATCATGAACATAAACATAACATACTTATCATGACATCATTCTTATCATGAACATAAACATAACATAATAACATAGCATGGTTCTTAACATAACATGAGCATATAGCATAGCATGGTTCTCTACCTAACTTAAGTATACATAGGTAGGACTTCCATAAACATGCTACCTACCATCCAAGTACATGACATAAACATAAGACATTAATAAATAACCCTATTAAGCATGACATCCAATCATAAACATAAGACATAAACATAAAACATGTTGCTTAAACTTAAGGTTATTGGTAACATGATTTCTACCACATGCTTGAACCTATACATATATATACTTCATGGTAAGCATAAACTCTCATTCTTTGGACCCTAACTCCTTCCAAACCCTAAATTCCTTTGCTTGGCCGAAACCTATAGGGCTAGATTCCATCATTCCATTAATCATGTAACATAGCATAAGGTAAGGAACCAACCATACTTTACTTATAAGACCATGGGAGGCCATTAGGGCTCATAATTAGGGTTATCCTTAACCTTTAGCCCTCTTTTCATGTGTTGGCCGAAACCCTACAAGGCCATGGGTTCATTGAAAAATTCCATAAAATCCCCAATCAAACATTAACACCAAACATACTCTACCATGAAGCCATTGGGACCCTTGCTTGAGGGAAATCCCTAACTTATTGCCCTAGGTCCATCTTGGCCAAAACATGAGGGGGTCACAAAGCCTTGTAAAAGTTCACATAGCCCCCCCCCCCCCCTCAATCTCCCTTATATCTTGATAACACACAACTACATGCTTGAGGGTTTAAGTTTAACTCTACCCATGGATTCATGGGATAGCCGAAACCCTAGGGGATCCTAGGGTACCCCAAAAATTCTCAAAAATTATATTTAATCTCTAAACATCATGAGAACACATTAGACAACATTATGAAGATTTTTATCATTATTATAGACCAAGAACCCATGGTGGCCAAAACCTATAAGGCTTGGTTCATGGGTTTCCTTTGGTTTTCCAACATATCATCACATACAAGACTTTCATATCATGTTAATCTTCAAGAAAAGCCATTATACCACAGGTGAGGGAGTCTTACCTTGGTAGATCTTGATTTTTAAACCTTAAAAGAGAAGGAAATTACAAAATCTTTGGATCCTTGAGCCTCCTTGTCCTTGTATCCTTGGAAAACCCTTAGATCTTGGAGATTAGACCTCTTGTGGAGCTTTTCCAAGGGAGAACCCTCTCCTTGGGTTTCGGCTAGAATGAGGAAGGAGGAAGAAAGAAACTCCCATTCCCCCTCTTTATAACACATTAAGGAGGGTAAGTGAAGAGTCATGGTGTCTCTTCATCTTCCCTTAAGCCTTAACTAAACTCCATTTCATTCCCTCATAACATTCCCTTGCTAGGTGAGTTGGTTAGAGCATGCATGGTTGTAGAAGAGGTCCAAGGTTCAAATCCTTGGTGCATACTCTAATTTTTTTCCATTTATTTTTATTTTTATTTTATTTTTCTATTATTCCGAAAATCCCTTAAAAATTATCCCATAATTATGTTAATATTTCCCATTAAAATACCTTTATATTTTTATAACTTTTTACCTAAATTTCTCTAATAATCATGGTACTAAAAAGCCCATCTAAGGCCCATTAGTGCCTATTTCCTCTATTTAAATGGAAAAACATGGATTTCTAGATTAAAATTCATGTTAATATTCCTCATTAAACCCCTTTATATTTATATTAATTTTTACCTAAAATCCACCAATAATTATGGTACTAAAAAGCCCATATAAGGCCCATTAGTGCCTAGTTTTCTCAATTTAAATGAGAAAACATGGATTTCTAGGCCAAAGTTCGTATTAATATTTCTAGGTCCTTCGAAAAATTATCTTGACATGCTCAATATTTTAAAGAAAATATTAAGAGAATTTTTTGGGTTGTTACAATAGAAGACCTAGCGAAGGGCTGCTAGGCACCTGGCGAAGGACTGCTAGGCACCTGATGAAGGACTGCTAGGGAATGAAGTCTTGGTCCAAGGGACTGAGCAACTTAGCTGAGCGATGACTAAGGACAGGAGTAGAGATGGGTCAGGGATTGTGCGTCTCGAGGTCTGGAAGTATCGAAAGATAAGCAAAAGTCCACCCGAAGGGCTGGGTGGCAACCGTCTCCTGAAAGGAGTAGGTGAAGGACGAGTTCTCGGGGATGGGAACTTGTGCCGGTTCGAGCTAGGGTTTCGTGGAAATACGAAGTCAGAACCAAGTCCTTACAGCTAATATTATATGTATCTATACTTTGTGTTTGTATATCTTGCAGGTACCAAGATTGGAAGACAAAGCAAGCTGCTGGAAGCCCTGAAGCAGGGCGCCCCCATCAGTGGGGGCGCCCCCATCATCTAGGGAGCCCCCAGTGTTGGGGGCACCCAAAACAAAGAAGAAAAAGTGGCAGTAAAGTGTTGAAGGCAGAATAGGTGTCAAGCGGGGCGCCCTGGTTCAAAGCTGTAGTTGCAGTTTCGAATCCGAAACACAGATTAGCCATCTTGAGGCCACCCGGGAGGTCCGGGGTGCCCTAGTCAAAGGTTTTATCAGCTACGGAGAGGTCGACGCAGGGATAAGGTTTAACCGGGTTATTCGGGGTGCCCCCAGGAGTGCTATATAAGGGGCTTCGACCCCTCTGCTTCAACAACACCTACTAAGTACCATTCTGATCACTCTGACCGATGACAACCCGTTATAGACGAGGCTCTATGACCGGGAGGCTCCAAGAGGGAGTGCACGACACTTCGGAGGTCCAGATGGACCGAGCTTCAACTTTGTTTTGTTCGGTTTCATTTAATTTTCCGTACTTAATTTTCTGTACTTGTGCTTGTACTTCTACACTGTAAGACAGGTTTTCTCCGCCTCCGGAAATTCTGGAAAGGAGACCAATAGTGGACTCACACCGAGTACATAGGCCTTGGATGTACTGACCCTGGGGGGTTGGGAACCAAGTAAATAAATCCCGCTGTGCCCCTGTGTATTGCTTTTATTTTGTTTATTTACTTTTCTGCTGTGCTACTAACGTTCTAAGTTCAGAACGATCTGAGTTTTTCTACGAAGTTTCCGCGAGAGTTTTTCACGGTCAATATTCACCCCCCTCTATCGACGGCACCGGTCCTACAATTGGTATCAGAGCCGAGCCGCTCTTTACCGGACTAACCGTCGACGGAGCAACGACGCCAGGAGTTGAGGGGGAGCCCAGGGGTGAATCAGGTATAATTTAATTTTAAATGTCAAATTTTAAATTCCATGTTATATGCTTCACATGCAGGGAGAGAGGGCACTATAAAAATCAGTGCCCTACTCGTAAAAATCGTTCATCACCGGCGGCAAAGGAGGCACCAGCGCCAGGAGTCCGGAGAGATAAATGCCACATCAGATGTTTCAAATGTGAGAAGTACGGACACTACAAAAATAAGTGTCTAACCAAGGTACGTAAGATTTATGTTCCGAAAATTTTCAAATCTCCTGCACTTTCTTATGTAAATTGTTTAGATAATGTTACTGAAAAATTAAACTGTGAAAGTATGCAAATCAATATTCTGAATGATCAATTAGAAAGTGTAAATAATGTTAAAATATCAGAAATTAACTGTTTAAATTTTAATGTTAATTCAAAAATTACTGAAATTAATTATAAAATTAGATCTGGTGATACTACTGGTACTCCTGAAATTAAATCAGATAATGTTAAAATTCTTGATGATAATTCCGAAATTAATCTTAATTTTAATTCTGAATTAAAATCTGAAAATCTCTTAGATAATTATGAATTCAAATTTGAAAACCCTTTGTACAAATCTGAACCCAAATTTGAAAATCCTTTAGATAGTTATGAATTTAAAATTGAAAATTTAAGGATAATTCTGAGGATAATAAGGATAATTCTAAAGATAATTCTAAGGATAATAAAGATAATTCTAAAGATAATTCTAAGGATAATTTTGAGGATAATAAGGATAATTCTAAAGATAATTCTAAGGATAACTCTGAAGATGATATCTCTTTAGATAATAATTTAATTATTCCCTTAGATAATCCTGAAAAATTAACTATTGGCCCACTTTACTCCACCTACATTGAGGATATTGAAAGATTTAATCTTGAGGAGGTGATAGAATTTTCTAAGATAAAGGCCATAGTCAATAAAAATTACAAAAATTCAAATAAATCAAAATTATTAGAAAAACTTGAAAAGATAGATAAAGATGAAGAAGAAATTTTCAAAATAATGAAAATGATGAATTTAAATTCATAATTATTAATTAATCATTTCAACCTTAATTATTTAAATTCGAATTAAATCTTAATTAAATTTGAATTAAATCTTAAATTCGAATTAAATCTTAATTTAGAATTAAATATTAATTAAATTCAAATTAAATATTAATTTAGAATTAAATCTTAATTAAATTCAAATTAAATCTTAATTAAATTGAAATTAAATCTTAATTAAATATTAATTAAATTCAAATTAAATCTTAATTATATTCAAATTAAATCTTAATTAAATTCAAATTAAATTAAATTAAATTAAATTAAATTCAAATTAAATTAAATTCAAATTAAATTAAATTCAAATTAAATTAGATTCAAATTAAATTAAATTCAAATTAAATTAAACTCAAGTTAAATTAAATTATTTCAAATTAAATCTTAATTAATTCAACTTAATTCGAATTAAATCTTAATTAATTTAACTTAAATTAATTCAAATAAATTAATTCAAACTTAAAATTAATTCAATTAATTAAGTCAAATAAATTTAATTGAATCAATTAAATTCATTTTAAATCTAAATTAAATTCAACTTAAATTAATTCAATATCAATTAATTTCTAACTTCAATTAATTCTTAATTAACCTGAATCCAACTAAAATATTAAATAACTTAAACTCAAACTGAAATAAAATTTTACCCTAACTGTAACAATTAAAATTAATAACATTAAATATGTCAAAGTGGGTTGGCATATTTGCGGGTTCACACGACATGTATCAAATCAGGAATTTGATACATTTTTAGAAACCTAAATAAAATGATTTGAATTTTTTGACTCATGCATAATTGTCATGCCATGCATTTGTTACTTATTTTAAATATATGGCATGTCATTCATATTTAAATTTTATGCATATATTAGAACGGCTATAGGAAAAAGAATAATAGAAACTTGATCAACCTAGTATTGGGTGGCGGTGAGATGATAGTACGTTAGGGAAGCCAATTCTAATAAGGTCAAGTATACTCTACTTGGTCTCTTTAGACTGGTGAAACTAGCCGAAGCTACCGATCGAAGACCCAAACTAGTTAGACCAGAATTTTTCAAAAAGTAATTTTGAAAATAAAATTTCATTAAAAGGTTTTGTCAAGGAAAGGGTTGATGATCCAATAAGGCTACGGCCAAAGAAGGCCTAATGCCTCGCCAAGACCTGGAAGCCAATTTTTGAAATTCAAATTCAAGTTATTTCTTGTCAAATTCAAATCTAACACAAGCTTCAATTAAATTTTAGAGTTAATAATAAATTAAGAAAAAAGATTCAAGCATCTCACAATACACCTATAAGGCAACCATGCTTGTTGTATTGATACATCTAAAATGGGTGAGATGTTAAGAACTAATTAATTGAAAAATATTTTTCAAAATTGTTAGAGTATTTTTCTAAAAATATATTTTCAAAATAGTGCTTCAACATATTAATGTTTGTATGGATTTCATGCTTGTTTGATTGCCAATACAGTACATGCTTTCAAAAAATTATATTCTTTTGAAAATTGTTTGACTCACACAATTAGACACAAGCCTCTTAGGACAACACTAAAGTTCCTTAAGGCACCTAGATAGAGTTAAACGGTATCGGGTACAGGGGGAGTGCTTTTCATTTTTTTAATGGTTTTCAAAAATTGCATTTTAAACATTATATCATTTGAAAAATACTTTTCAAAAACTGTGCTTTAAATCATTATTACTTGTGTTTTCAAAAAGGGGTTTATGTTGTAAAAATTATATGTTCAAAAATTTACCTATTTCTTTGACTTTGATAAACCCTAAAGACACAGAGGAAAAGTCCACTTCATGATTTTCAAGGACTCCTAGGATGTGTCAAATTTAGGGGGAGTCTGAGTCAAAAGAAGAATTTCAGAAAAGTTTCTTTTGGTAATTATTCATTTTTTTTGTTAAATATTTAATCTGAATCAAACCTTAAGACTCAGAGGAAGAGTACTTATGGTCAACAAGCTTACCATGACTGAGTCAAGTTTAGGGGAAGGTCAAATTAAAAGAATTATTTAATAACATGTTTTCATATCTTCAAAATCTTGCTAAAAATCTAAGTCTTACAAAATACTATTATTCTATTTATTTGTGTGACTTATGAAATTATTTTTGAAATAATGTTTACTTGGGTTGGAGAATTTCCAGGACACTTAGAAAATATCCTTGTAGTCAATAAGATTTCCCAGGATGGTGTCGGATTGGAAGATAAACCAAGTCAAGTAAAATATTGGGTCTTCAAAAGTTCACACGTTTTTCAAAATCCACTAGTAGATATTTTCAAAAGTACTATAATTTTTGTTTTTTTGTCAAAATTTTGTTAATATTTACTTGAGTTTGAAGAATTTCCAAGACACATAGGAAAATGCCCTTGTGGTCAACAAGGATTCCTAGGATTGTGTCAGACTGGAAAAGAAACCTAGTCAAGTAAAATATTATGTTTCAAAAATTACTTATATTTTTCAAAATATCATCTTTTTCAAAAATAGTTAGTACTTGCAAAATATGCATAATATTTATATTTTCCAAAATAGCATTCTTTCAAAAATTATGCATTTTCCAAAAGTACTTAATTTTTCAAAAAATTCAATACATTTTTCAAAGGTCCTTATATTTTTCAAAATGTAAGCTTTCAAAAATTTTGCACTAAGTATTTTCAAAAAGAACTAAAAGTTTTCATTGTTGGTGTAACACCCACTTTTTTTTTTCTTTTTTTTTTCCTAAAGCGGCGTTACGCTAACATACTTAAGGCATGTAACATCATACTGCAGCGGAATAACTTAAACCATACATATACATGCCCCTACTACCATCCCTAATATAATGACATGGAACTTAACATATGAACGTCATGCTTAACATCATATCATAACATGCTTAACATCATACCATAAGGTTCATATCATATCATACTTGACATCTTATCATAAAGTTCCATAAGTCACTATTCGAGCATGTAGGTAGCAAAAATAAAGTTCTTAGCATAAACGGTTAACACATTCGATTTCATGGGCCAAGTCACCATCACACACATATTTCGGGCCCTCCTGCTGCTTCCTCGTTATCCCCTTGCATGATCTGCGGTATAAGGAAAGAAGACTATAAGCACACAGGCTTAGTAAGACTCTTTCCTACTCACAAAAACCATTCATCGTTCATCATCTCATAATGAGCACATGAACTTTAACATACTAGGTGCTCTACTTAAAACATAACATCTTAAATCACTTTAGCATGGCATGCACATAAACATGGTAAACATTCTAAGCATGGCATAATTCATGGCATACATCATAATCATAGTAGCATGACATCTTTCATGGCATAAATCATAAACATAGTAGCATGACATCTTTCATGGCATAAATCATAAACATAGTAACATGGCATAATACCTATCATAGCATATGAACATCTTCCTAACATAATCATGGCATAGATCATTCATTCTCATGCATACATTCTTAACATGAAACGTAAGCATAAAATCTTATCATCATAGTATAATGCATAACATGAATGGAGGCTTGAGTGGAATGCATATACATATATGGATGCTTAGTTTAAAATCATACTTTTCATGAACATACTTTTCATAAACATACTTTTCATAATGAATGCATGGGCAATGCATATATATCATGAGGATGCTTAATCTTTAAAAACATACTTTTCATTTCTTAAACATAATCATCATAACATCATTTGGGGTCCCCGGCTTGTACCACATACATACATCATAGCGCGCATCCCTAGCAAGTCCGAGGTCGCGAGCCCCAACCTACTAGGGTAAGGACAGCATAGTCGGTAGTCCCCGAACCGAGGCGTTCTCAAGGAGCCCATCCCTGTTGCACAGCTCCGGTAGTGCCAGAACCGTGGACAGCTTCGGTAGTCCAAAACCGGGGCGTTCTTAAGGTACCCATCCCTTGGACCCATACTTCGGTCCGGTACAAGCCCATACATAAAGTAAAAATACTTTTCATGCTTCATCATTCATAAGCCATTCATGGCATCCTCATCTTTCATTCATTCATCATACTTAAACTTCATTCATCATTTTCATCCATAAACATGGCATATCATTCATAAACATGGCATATCATTCGTAAACATGGCATATCATTCATAACCATGGCATATCATTCATAAACATGGCATATCATTCATAAACATGGCATATTATTCTTAAACATGGCATATCATTCATATCCATGGCATATCATTCATAAACATGGCATATCATTCGTAAACATGGCATATCATTCTTAAACATGGCATATCATTCATAAACATGGCATATCATTCGTAACATGGCATATCATTCATAACATGGCATATCATTCATAAGCATAGCATATCATGTATATCCATGGCATATCATTCATAAACATGGCATATCATTCATAAACATGGCATATCATTCGTAAGCATGGCATATCATTCATAAACATAAATCACATCTTACCATAGGGCCATTGGGACCCTTACTTGGAATAAATCTTAACTCTTATCCTATTAACCCTTATTGGCCGAAACTTATGGAGTCCCAAGGCCATGTGATAATTCACACAATCACCATCCTTCATCCTTATATCATGGCCACACACATAAACATATGCTTGAAGTTAAAGACTCAACCCTAACCCTTGGGTCCTTGGGGTTGGCCGAACCATATGGGCCTCTAGGGTGCTCCAAAAATTCCCAAAATTTATACTTAACTTATAAACATAATCAGGGAGCATTAAATAACATTATCATGATTTTTAACATGTTTATAGACATTTAAATCATGGTGGCCGAAACCCATAAACATAGGGACCTTGGTTTTGCCCCTTTCATGTTGGCCGAAACCCTAGAGTGTCCTAGGGTACTCCAAAAATTCCCAAAAATTACACTTAACATCTAAAAATCATAAGGGAACATAAAATAACATTATCATGATTTTTAACATATTTCTAGACATTTAAAACATGGTGGCCGAAACCCTTGAACTTAAGGTTCTGGGTTTTGCTTCTTTCATGTTGGCCGAGACCCTAGGGTGTCCTAGGGTACTCCAAAAATCCACAAAAATTACACTTAACTTCTAAACATCATAAGGGAACATTAAATAACATTATCCTGATTTTTAACATATTTCTAGACATTAAAAACATGGTGGCCGAAACACTTGAACTTAAGGTTCTGGGTTTTGCTTCTTTCATGTTGGCCGAGACCCTAGGGTGTCCTAGGGTACTCCAAAAATCCCCAAAAATTACACTTAACTTCTAAACATCATAAGGGAACATAAAATAATATTATCATGATTTCTAGCATAATTATGGACCTTTAAACCATGCTGGCCGAAACCTTTGAACATAGGAACCTTGATTTTGATTCCCTTCAACATTAAATCCGAAACTAACCCATATATCATGCCAAAAATCATGGAAATCATAGGTAACTATTATACCACAGGTGAGGGAGTCTTACATTAGTTTTCTTGATTTTTCAAACCTTGAAAGAGGAGAAGGAAGAGGACTTGGTATCTCTTGACCACAACTAATCCTTGTCACCTTGTAGGAACTTGAGATCTTGAGAGATGAGACCTCTTGTGAAGTTTTCTCCAAGGCACTCCTCCCTTTGGTGCTCGGCAAGAATGGGGAATGAAGAGGAGAGGTAATGCACTTGATTGAGAGAATAAGTAACTCCCAAAACTCCTCTCATTATAACCCATCAAGGAGGCAAATGAAGAGCCTCTCCATGACTCTTCACCTCCTTTTACCTCTTAACTATCCTCCACTTCAATTACTCATAAGAATTCCTTGCTACGTGAGTTGGTTAAGGCTTACATGGTTTTACAAGAGGTCCAAGGTTCAATCCTTGGCTCATGCACCTTTATTTTTATTTTATTTTCATTTCATTTATTTTATTATTTTTATTTCTTAAATTCCGAAATCCCTCTAAAATCACCCATAATTATGCCAATATTCCTAAATAAAATTCTTTTATATTTATATTAATTTTACCTAATTTATATTAATTTTACCTAATTAATACCCATTTTTGGAGCCCTTTTAAAGCTCATTAGTACCTAGTTTTTCTAAATTTAAATGAGAAAACATGGATTTCTAGGCCCAATTTTACATAATTATTTCTGGGCCCCTCAAAAAATTATCTAGACATGCTCAATATTTTAAGAAAATATTAAGAGAATTTTCCGGGTCGTTACAGTTGGTGCAAATATTTTCTTAAAGTTTTTTATGTATGACAAAGGGGGAGAGGTGCGCTTAAGTTAAGAATTTTTTTTTTCTCCCAAAGTTCAAAAATATAGTTTCAAAACTTATATCATTTTTTTTGTTTTTTTCCAAGGATAGTAAGTTAGCCCCTTCAACCAATCTAACTTAAGTTATTGTCAAACATCAAAAAGGGGGAGATTGCTGGTGCAAGTTGCATCAATGATGTTCTCCTTTAAGTGTTTTAATGTTTGACAATATACTTAAGGTAGTAATACATTGAATAGACAAAGGGGAACAAAGGAGAAGTAACCTAAGTTGAAGAAAAGTCCTAGTTAACCTAGGAATCGAAACCCTGAGACCTAGCGAAGAGCTGCTAGGCACCTAGCGAAGGGCTGCTAGGTATTGAAACCCTAAGACCTAGCGAAGGGTTGCTAGGCACCTAACAAAGGGCTGCTAGGCATAGAAGACCTAGCGAAGGGCTGCTAGGCATAGAAGACCTAGCGAAGGGCTGCTAGGCACCTGGCGAAGGACTGCTAGGGAATGAAGACCTGGCGAAGGACTGCTAGGCACCTGGCGAAGGACTTTTAGGGAATGAAGTCTTGGTCCAAGGGACTGAGCAACTTAGCTGAGCGATGACTAAGGACAGGAGTAGAGATGGGTCAGGGTTTAGGCTTCTCGAGGTCTGGATGTATCGAAAGCTAAGCAAAAGTCCACCTGAAGGGCTGGGTGGCAACCGTCTCCTGAAAGGAGTAGGTGAAGGGCGAGTTCTCGGGGATGGGAACTTGTGCCGGTTTGACCTAGGGTTTCATGGAAATCCGAAGTCAGAACCAAGTCCTTACGGCTAATATTATATGTATCTATGCTTTGTGTTTGTATATCTTGCAGGTACCAAGATTGGATGACAAAGCAAGCTGCTGGAAGCCCTGAAGCAGGGCGCCCCTATCAGTGGGGGCGCCCCCATCATCCAGGGCACCCCCAGTGTTGGGGGCACCCAAAACAAAGAAGAAAAAGTGGCAGTAAAGTGTTGAAGGCAGAATAGGTGTCAAGCGGGGCGCCCTGGTTCAAAGCTGTAGTTGCAGTTTCGAATCTGAAACATAGATAAGCCATCATGAGGGTGCACGGGAGGTCCGGGGTGCCCTGGTCAAAGGTTTTATTAGCGGCGGAGAGGTTGACGCAGGGATAAGGTTTGACCGGGTTTATCGGGGTGCCCCCAGCGTCCAGGGCGCCCCCAGGAGTGCTATATAAGGGGCTTCGACCCCTCTGCTTCAACAACACCTGCTAAGTACTATTCTGATCACTCTGACCAATGACAACGTGCTAAAGATGAGGCTCTACGATTGGGAGGCTCCAAGAGGGAGTGCGCGGCACTTCGGAGGTCCAGATCGGCCGAGCTTCAACTTTCTTTTGTTCGGTTTGCATTTAATTTTTTGTACTTGTGCTTCTACTTCTACACTATAAGACGGGTTTTGTCCGCCTCCGGAAATTCCAGAAAGGAGACCAATAGTGGACTCACGCCGAGTATATAGGCCTTGGACGTACTAACCCTGGGGGGTTGGGAACCAAGTAAATAAATCTCGCTATGTCCCTGTGTATTGCTTTTATTTTGTTTATTTACATTTCCGCTGTGCTACTAACGTTCTATGTTCAGAACGATTTGAGTTTTTCTACGAAGTTTCTACGAGAGTTTTTCACGGTCGATATTCACCCCACCTCTATCGACGGCACCGGTCCTACAGCCGAGTCCTAGTGAGTGAAGCTATGTTGAACACAGTCCTGGTGAGTGAAGCCTGGTGATGGAAACCTCGGTGAGTGAAACCGGGTCCCGGTGAGTGAAGCCGGGTGATGGAAACCCCGGTGAGTGAAGCCGGTTCCTAGTGAGTGAAGCTAGGTGAAGGAAACCCTGCTGAGTGAAGTCAGGTCCTAGCGAGGGAAGCTAGGTTGAACAAAGTCCTGGTGGGTGATGCTGGGCATGAAGTCTTGGTCTGGGGGACTGAGCATGAGTCAGCCAAGTGTCTGGATCGGTTTGGAGTCTGATTAGAAGTTGGCACCAACTCCCTTGTTAATAGATCGGTCTGGTGACCGATCCAGGGAGTCTGATCATTCTGGTGAACGATCAGAAAGAGAATAGAAACATTCTGTATGGTTTCTGATTGTTCTGGTGAACGATCAGAGAAAGATTAGTAGGGTTTGGAGAAAACCTTGATCGGTCAAGGTGGTCGATCAGGGACCTCTTGGACCGATCAGGATCGGTCCAGAGGTGACCTGATCGGTCACTGTGACCGATCAGGGCACAACCTGATCGGTCAGGTGACCGATCAGGTCAGGGAACTTGTAGAGGTGGCTTGAAATTCCAGTGAGCTAGTGGATCGGTCTGGGGACTGATCCCCAATCTCTGATCAGTCAGGGTGACCGATCAGATTGTTACTGGATCGATCAGGAAGTGATCTGATTGGTCAGAAGGGTAACTGACCGATCAGGGTGACCGATCAGTGTCTGATAACTTTAATTTGAATCATTGTCAGACGTCTGATTTTGCTCTGGTTTCTTTCTGATACCTGCTGATTCCTTTTGATTTGTTTTGCAAATCCTCTGATTAGTATGCTGTTGATACAGGGATGACACAAACCAAGAAGGAGGGTCATGTTGGATCGAGAGAATACGATAGAGGGGGGGGGGGGTGAATATCGTAAAATCGTTTCGGATTAGATTAAGAGAAATTACGCAGCGGAAATAAATAAAACAAACACGAACACAAGATTTTTTACTTGGTTCGGAGTCGCGATCGACTCCTACTCCAAGGCCCACGGTCCTTGACCGTTTACTGCGGGCAATTCTATAATCGCGCAAGTTATTATAAAAATTTGTACAGTAATAGTGCAGTAAAAAGTACAATTATGCTCTTTGTTACCGACGCCCGATGTAGATCGTTCTTCGGTGCGGAGGGTCGTCGGCGGCGCTTGAATCTCGAGATCGGAGGTTTCCGGAGCAGAGCGCTTGAGTCGAAGAGCGTAGAGGCATTGGAAGAATGTGTTTAGAAGCCTTGGGGGTCGAGCCCCTTTTATAGTACACCTGGGGGCGCCCTAGACGTTGGGGGTGCCCTCCACGTGTCTCTGGATCCGAGAACCCCTATCCAGAGCTCGGTCATCACTTATCCCTCTAGGATTGGGCTCGGAGCTGACAGGGGCGCCCGGGATACAGGGGCGCCCGGGTTGAGCCAGTCTACTGGCTTCTCGGCTGGATAGACTTTGGTTGCGTCGTTAGCTTGAACCCAGGGCGCCCGAGGCATCTGGGGCACTCGGAACCATGGGGGCGCCCGGGAGCTTGAGGGCGCCTGGCCCAGTGAGCTTCCGAAGCAACTCTTGCTAAACTTCTCGTTTGGCCTTGGCCTTGGGCGCCCGGGACCTCCCAGGCGCCTAACCCAGCTGCTGCCCTTCTCCTTTAGGGCATTCTGAGCTGCAGAAACTCGTTCATTCAGTCCTGCATCCAGGGTTAGTACCAAACATAATAAAGCAAGAATATTAGTGATTTTTACAGCCATAGTTGTCTTGGTTCTGACTTTGGGTCTCCAAAATGGAACCCTAGGTTGAACTGACGCCTACTGTTCCCTCGACGGGGAATGCATCCTCACCTACTCCTCTCAGGAGAATTTACCTGTTGCCAACCGGCTCCTCCGGTTGGACTTTTGGCCCCAGCCGTTCTTCGCCAGGTGCCTAGCAGTCCTTTNATTGACACTATAACAGAAGTCTGGCACGATTACTTCGGAATTCTCTAAGCATTAATGAGATGCATGCTAAACATGACTTCCAAACTTGCAAACAAGACATATTAGATGTCTATATAAAGATTCTTATCCAGAAAATCTAAATTCTGCTTAGTAATTACTTCCTGCTTAGTAATACACCAAATAAATGGAACCTTTTAAATGTTTATAAGCATTATCTGAAACGTCTCCGTTCAAACTGCTATATGGCCACAAAAGTTCATGCAGTGAGGGACTGCATGGCACTTGACTGCACAAGGGCCAGAAGAGTTATACCGATACCTAGCTTGTTTAAGTGTAAGTCATTTTCCTAGTTGAATATTTTAATTCATTAATTGTCTATCATCTTTCATGAGATTTTTTTTTCTAGTGATGCATATTTCTTTGGACTAGTTTGTCAGCTCACCTGTTAAAGTAGGAACTATGGAAATATATATATGTTTAGTTGCTAGCATATATGCCTGCTTGAGGTATTCCGTAGGTACTTACACCAAATGTCGAACCACAAATTCCCCAATGTCCTGACCCAAGTGTCAAGAGATCACGAAACAGATGAATGAAACATCTTATTACGACAACTTAACAAATAACATTCTACTATAGTCTTCAGTAACGTTATACCAAGAATGACAACAACATAGTACCCTAAAGATATTCAAGTAGATCTTGATATACAATTCGATCTAAACAACACAATTATTACTGGAGTTGATTCTTAACCTCCCATAGATGATTGTCGGTTTAGACCCTTGCCTTTCGACTTGTCATCGGTATCGAACAGATATACCATTAAACTAGGAAATATCTAACCGACTTTATACCAAATAATGAATATCGAAATTTAGGAGAATTCCAAAGAGATATACCTCCTGTCGCCTGGAGAAGTCCATCGTCGCCAAGTCCCATCACAACCATAACCAGAAAGTGACTCCGAAAAATAAATCCGTAAAATACAGATAGACCTCGTAAATCAAAACAACTTCGTCAACCCTCAAGAAATAGACTCCGCAAAAATAAACAAATCTGTAACATACAGGTTGACCTCGTAAAACCACTCCGTACACCCACAGACACCAAAACATCGCAAAACTTCCCACAGATCCCAAAGAAACTCGCAACTTGGCTCTTATACCAAAAATTGTCACGCCCCCAGAGGCACATGCTTCCTCGAAAATCGGGCAACATCTCCCCTGTATGGCGGACAATATGGAGCAACAATACATACCATCTCACATATATAGCTTAGCCACATGCGGCTAGCATCACAACAATATATAAAAGACACTCTCACGCAGTTTATATCGAAACAAAATAAAGGAATGGCTCAGCCATCAAAAACATAAAGAAAGTCTACATACCAGTGAATACGACAAAATCCAACTAATACCTGACAAATAAAATAACTGTGAAACAAATCAAATACTAAACCAAACCAAAACGACCGACACGGTGGAACCGAGAGACTGGGGGCTGGCAACTGGATCATCTCCTGGCTCCAAGCAATACCACTACCTGCTATCTGAAAACAACAAAAAGGAAAGCAGGGGTGGTGAGTCCGGGCAGACTCTGCGGGTATATGAGTAGACAAATAAGCATGGCATAAATAAGTAATACTGAGTAGAGAAACAACAGGGTACAGTCCATAAGAATTATTAAATTTACCTAACATGCATAACCAATATAATACGACATGGTATAAAGTCCCAAATATGACTAAGCAGATATAGAACAACTCAACAACGATAATATCAAGATATATATGCATGTCAAACATGTGCAACAACCATAGCTCATATAAGTGCATCAAACACAAGCAAATGCATAAAGGAAATACGTATGCATATGATGCAATGACATGTGTCACCCCTGACGCCAGTCAAGCCGTCAACACATCCCATCTGTGTGGCCGAGTGGGTAGGGCTGTGACAACTGTACCACTCCAACAACAACAATAATAATAAACAACAATAATACCACATAAGGCGTGGTTGAGTGGACAGGATGCTGGGGAGCCTACACTCCAAACCCCGGTACATCGGGGGAGCTACTACAGCTACAATATATCCCTCGAAAAACAACGGTGAAGGTGAGCCACCAACAGCTCATCCCTCTAAAAACAACGGTGAGAGTGTCACTGTCTGGCATGACAGGACAAACACTCGCACTCTAACCACTATCATGACAACATGTGGTTGAGTGAATCGAGCAACAATATGACTAACGACGACTTAACCAAATGTAAGCCAACAGTCGTTAGTATGCAACGTGCAAGTATGGTGCATGATATACGATGCACGAACAACCGGAGAAACAGCGATGCAATAAAGTCCAACGAATACACGATGCATCAATACAATCAACCGGAAATCAAAACCAACGATTATGCACCTACACTACTAGGTAGGGTATTTCTAATGCCAAATAAACCTATCTGTGTTTAATGAACTTCTAAGTACTCGCGTACAAGCGGTACTTTACAGAACAGAAAACCAATCGAGGACTGTACAGATACGAAGTTAGGAATACTCAAAGATCAACGAAGAATAAGTCTCAACGGTGATTTTTAAATAACGACAAAGAACAAGGTCAAGCAACCTATCATACATAATAAGCCATGCTTTTAAGGTAAAGAATACTACTCGAGCACAAAGGAGAAGTACCCGCCTTATAATTGTAGAACGTATACGATCAGAACCTCCCACGATCAACTGTGCGAGGCCAACGTCAAGGTCCTGTATCAAGGACACAATTTAGATATGAATATAATTTATTAAAATAGTTAAATTACTACTAACAGTAATTAGGATCTAATCCTAATTCAACATCTGTTTAATAATAGAACTTATCAACTTAAACATCACGACCCACATCATGAAAATCAAAAATGACGATAACTAACCAGCAATATATGCCAACAACCCATTGTTTACCTTCTACAATTTGCATCCAAATTTTCAACCCAAGTAACCTCTTCATTGACCACAAACCAACACAGCTTGCTTCAAGACTTTATTACCATCCTTGTAATTAAATCAACTCAGTCCCTCACCATTTCTAATCACAGTTAACCTTCACAATAGGCTTCTTCAACTACTTATCAATCATTAATCCCAATCAAAAACTCACGGCAGTAAACAAAAACAACCCACTTCTTCAACTTTCTTTGTATACCCAAAGCACTACTCATCCAAGAGTCAAAAAGAACAACCACCTTTACCTGAGTTGGTGCCGACGCGATTAGAGGAAACCGAAGAGGGAAGTGGCGCTCGACTAGGGCTCCACGCGAGGCTGCGGCGCCCTGTTCTTGCACGCCGGAGAATAAAGAAGAAGAAGAAAGGGCGACGTCGACGTCAGGGAGAGGCGACATCGTCGGCGGTCGGCTAGGGTTTCCACGCGAGGGCGGTGGCGCGATCCAAGTGACGGGGCACTCGGCTCTTAGTTCCTGAACACCGAGAAGGATGAAGAAAAACTAAGGAGAAGAAACAGAAACAAGAGCTGGGGCGAATACCGGCGTCGCTCGCTGCGGAGAAGCGTCGTGCGACGGAGGGCGTCAGGGAGAAACCGCAGGGTCGGCGTCGGTGCAGAGGAAAAACCGAATTGGGAGAAGGCAGACACTTTTAGGGCTTTTTTTATAACTATTCTTGGCATTTTTGCAAATAAACCCTCCAACTTTTGTTATTCACAACTAGGCCCTTAACTTTTCAAAATTCACTTTTTCAACCCCATAAAATTCGATATTTAACACGCACTTCGAGCCATATGCGAAAGATAGCATGAGGATGAGCCGCAGGCTAATATGCATCCGAGGAACGAAAGTCAAAGTCGAAGAAGGCTTGAAGACAACAGGTCGAGGCTACTAGGTGAAGAGTCAGCTGAGTCGTGAGGGTCCGAGTACTAAGAGAATTGTACTCGGGAAGGAAAATTCTAGGTTTAGGGTTTGGGCAGTCGACTGATGCTTGGATCAGTCGACTGGTAGTTGGCACAGAAAGATCAGTCGACTGATCTTCTGTGCAGTCGACTGATCTTCTGTGCAGTCGACTGGGAATTCGAACGTTGGGCTGTAACGTTCGATTCAGTTGGAACTAATCGACTGGTGTTGGAACCAGTCGATTGGTGTTGGCACCAGTCGACTGGTAACGGCAAGTTCAGCCACGAGCTCTATTTAAGGGAGCTCAATTTGGCTGGCTAGGGTTGACTAAATTGGCTTTGTTTGGTTAAAGGTTAATTAGTAGTCTAAGTGCTCAGGTGTTTGTTGTAGGTTGTGACGAGGTTTCTCCACCCACAAGGAGCTATACGAGCTAGATGGAGGCTTTCTGAGGATTCATCCATCGACGGATTGGGATCGTCCATCTCACGGACTGTCGTGGAGTAGTAGTTTTATCTCTGAACCACGTTAAATCGGTTTGTGTCTTCTTAGTTGCTAGTTTAGTTATTTATTATTCCGCTTGCGGACTAACAACGTGTAGGAAGAAAACTGATACATTGAGGGCAACGAGTTGTTCACCTCCCTCTAGCTGGTGCATCGATCTCCAACATTATCTTCGTTAGTTTTCACAGTTTGTTAAAATGCTTGGGCTTGCATTAATGAAAGCACATCATTTGTATAGAAGAACAATTATCATTGGAAACCTAACCCCACAAAATATGAATAAGTAGTACGGCGTGTCTAAGCTTTTAGTCTCATCTACATATTTATACAATCACCATAGATGTATTGCATCTAATCAAATATTGTCATGAAAGATTGCATATATAATGCAAAAGAAAAGATGGACTATATTGTAAGCAGCATAGCCCTACATAAACAAACAAGCACCTTATAACAAATTATAAAATAAAGAAGAAAATTATTATTATTATTATTATTATTATTATTATTATTAATTAATAATATTCACAACTATTACATTTGTGGCAACTATGAAAATTATATGTGATATAGAACCTTCTAAATGTATAGGTGGTTCTAGCATGCTTATAGTGTTGATAGTAAAAATTAACATTCAAATGCATTATTCTCACTACAGCATGATGCAGATGAAAACAATATTTTCCTTATTTTAACAATACACTTATTAAGACTTCAACAAATTACTTATCATTGTTGTAGCAATGCATACTTATACAATTACGCTATCAACTAACTCTTTAATAATATATCTACTACCACAACATTTTTACTCTTCTTAAAACATACTTTCACTTGCTAAACAAATATATAAACAAATTAACATGTCATTGAGGAAAATACAACAAAAAGAAATAACTATAATCAACTATACCTTCAATACTTTGGATTTTTTCACTCTCAATCTAAGCATAATATTGTTGATTTAATGAAACTGTGACCGATTTGATTAATGGGATAGGAGGGCTTCTAGATTTTTATGCCGAACAATCTTCTTTCCTCCTCTTAGTTAGTCCCCGGGGTTATGGTGCAGCGGTAGGACGACTAGTCACTATTTCAGACATCCATGGTTCGATCCCTAATTACGGCGTATTTTGCAAGAATTTTTTCTCTAAATGGGACGTGAACCCTGGGACGCTGGGCTTCTAGACTGTCCACTGCGAGCGCTTCCCGATTTATCCTAGTGACCGATGAGAAACTTTCGTAGAGCCGGGCCAATCATCCCAGATTCGTTTGTTACTTGGTCAACAGTTTTTTTCTTTCCTCCTCTTAGTTGTCCCTTATACAGATATGTATTGCAGTCATTTGTATACTATTAGTTCTCTTTGTGTTTTGGGATTGTTCAAATTTACGAGTCAGTCTTGGCCAAATACTTTTTCTAACAATCCTGTTTGTCCTTGTATATGTTGGTGGACTAGGCCCTATGACTTCATTATTCGGGATAGGGGATACTCGGGTTCTTCTAATACCTTGCTCTGTAGATTTTGGAGCTTTGTTATTTTATTTTCTTAATTCAGGCTATGATTCTCTCTTTTACAGCTAATATTCTATTTTTTTCATGTATAGTCTTGTTCTTCTCATCAATGCCAATTTCACAATTACTGACTCCTATCCAGTAAATCAACAAGTTCCTTTGTTGTTGTCTCCTTCTCTTGAACATGATTACTCATCTCAACAATCATAGTTTGTATCTCAACAAGTTTACTTTGCAGTATTGACATTCAACTTACTTCTAAACATCCTCAGTAGCTTGATCTTGAATATCCTCTATAGCTTGATCCTGAATATCCTTTTCTACATGCTTTTGAACTTCATTAGCTACATGCTCCTGAGCATCCTCTACTTGTTTAGGAAAAGAAACAATGGCAAAGTTCTCTACAATTTCATCATCAATTTTCTCTACAACATTTGCTAGGGAATTAGTTGATAGCAGATATTCCTCTACATCTGATGGAAATAGATTAACTTTTATTTTTTTATAAAGGTAGTTCTGCCATCATCGTCTTTATTTTTTTGTACATGTAAGGTTGCCCACATCCATTGAAATATTCTTGGAAGGATAAAGTTCTTGTATAACTCTATGATTCTAACATGTTCACATATCCAAACTTGCAATGCAATAAGTATGGTTATAAATTTTGAATTGATGAAATACATTAATGAACTTACAATAAAATTGAATAACTTACAACAAGTAGATGTGCAAATAAATTCAGCATTAGAGTTTGATTTTTCTCAAGTCCTTCTAGCTTGGGCCTCAGTGAGAGCATCATGGCCTCAGTGAAAGCACCACACCAATGTCCTCTATTTATGGGGTCCTATAGTCATATACAATCTTACATCAATCATATCTATTTATATTTTCAAAGTCATCTACACAATAAAATAGTGATTATATTGGTAATTTAGATATACTGCCAGTAGTAGTAAATAACATACAAATAAAAAATATAAAATAAAAAGTTGACAAAACAATAGATCATATCAGGAGATGATTATCTCTAATGTTAATAAGCTTGTTCTTTACTTAATTCTTTGAACAGTCTCGATCTATGAAATGTTGAAGGTAGAGTGGGGTAGAAGTGATATCCAAATGCAAAGGAACTTCATCGCTATGGTCTAGAAGTCTTAGAATCAGTGCAACATCTTTTCTTATGAATCTAATCTTCTTATTTTGAAAGATGAAATATTTAGTATGATAGTCTCAATTGTCAAACATATTTTTAACAAGGTCTTTGATGCTTGCATTATGCGGTATGTTTAGGACCTAGACAAATGAGCTTCTACTTATCAACTTTATTTGTCGATCTTTTGGTTGTAATGATGATATGAAGGACTTAAACTGGTTGACGTTAATTTTTCATTTAATTTCTTACGATATACATAAGAAATAGAGCTTTTGTGGGAGGTTGACGTCATTTAATTTGGTAAAACAAATATTTAATATCTTAGTGATATATTATAATATTAGTTTTAAACAATTAAATAATATTTCTACTAGTTCTGACCAAAAATTTATAGCTATTATGAAATCGTAGCCGCTATAACTTGCTTAGACCAGAAAGTTATAGCAATTATGAAATTATAGTTGCTACAATGTTCTTGTTAGCAGTCTTAGCACGTTGTAGCAGCTATGATTTCATAACTGCTACACCATGCTAAGAGCACAAACTAGAACGTTGTAGTAGCTATGATTGTGTAGATACTACAACGTTGTATCTACTACAATAATTATTGGTGCAATCGTCCTAAGGTCAAAGTTGACCAGGTTGACTGAGGTCAAGTGAGTTTGAGTTTGAGTTTCGATGTTTGACAAGATGTGTGTAATAAGTCAAGTGAGTCAATGTTGACTAGAGACTTGATTGGTGAAGTCCAAGTGGATCTAGGAGATCGCACATTGGCAAGGTAGAAATTTATCGAGAGACTAGATTTAGCTGCGATTAGGCAAGGGAAAGTCCTAGTGGGACTAGGCAGACCTAGTTGGGAACAAGGTGAAGTCCAAGATGGGTTGCCTGAACACTTGGTATAAGAAAAGTCTTAGTGGGACTAGGCAGACCTAGTTGGGAACTAGGTGAAGTCCAAGGTGAGTTAGCTGGGAGCTGAATACTTGGTACGAGAAAAGTCCTACTGGGACTAGGTAGACCTAGTTGGGAACTAGGTGAAGTCCAAAGTGAGTTAGCTAGCAGCTAAACACTTGGCACGAGAGAAGTCCTGGTTGGGAACTAGGCAACGAAAAGTCCTAACAGGTCACGATTGACTGAAGGTTGGGCAAAGGGAACCCTAGACTTGGTTTAGGCAAGTTAGGGCATGGGCAATCAATTAGGTAATCGATTGGCCTGATCTAATTGATCAGATGATCGATTAGAGTATTGTTTCTCGTGAGAAACAAAATAACTCATAATCGATTCGATGATCGATTAAGGGCAACACCAATTGATCAAGTGATTGATTGGTGGGCTTCTGTTGAGAGAACAGAACCAACCTTAATTGATCAAGTGAGATGCTCTTAATCGATTAAGTGATCAATTAAGGCAATTTCATGAAGAGCATAGTAAGGTGCTTAATCGATTAGGCAATCGATTAAGGTTGTATTGGACTAGAGCACAAAAACGTGCTAAATAGATTAGGTAATCGATTAAGCTTCAAAAACTAGTTGTTGAATGACTAGATCTGACATGGTAATCGATTGGTAACCCTAGGTCCCGGGTATATAGGGTTTTCACGCAGGTTGAAGTTGCAAATTCTTCTCCTCCTTCTTCGCCCATTCTTGTGAGCTCTTGAGGACAAAGTGTTGTTGCATTTCCAAGCATCAATGGACGATTTCAAGCTAAAAGAAAGCAAAACAAGCAAAAGATCTTTGTTGTAAATCTTGTAAGATTTTATTTGTATTTTACTTGTTCATCTGGTGTTTCTTGAGTGAGCTTGTACAAGATTTCTCCATCTCAAGGAGACTTTCATAATGGATGTGAGAGTGAGGAAGATTGGACACTTGGATTAGTCACCTCAAGGAGGTGGATACCAAGTAAAGAAGAAGGTGTTAGCATTGCTCAAGTTTTTCACTCTAACAAATCTACAACGAGCAAAGATCAGATCCAATCACCCCCTTTATCTCTCCTACTAGTCCTAACAATAATGATAGTTGGATGTCTACTAGAGAGGAAGAAGATGTTCTGGAACTCGAATGGGAACTAAACTAATATTAAAATCTAAACCCTAAATAATAAGACGAGGCAGCAGTAGGTAGTTAAAAGACAGATAATAGAAATGAGCACATACATAGGGGAACATAATATAGATGAGCGGTGACAGGAAGACGAGCCGATGTGATACGGTGGAGTTGAACGCTGAAGATGGTGAAGTTGGTCAGTGAATGAAGGATTTCAACAGTCAAGGGTTCGAAATGTTTGAGTTTTTTCGAAAAACAAAAAAATCTAAATGTATTGGGTTTTTTCCCACCTGCCCTCCTTGGCTAGCCTACCAGTTGAACGCAAAATGGTCTGCAAACTAACCACACCTAGCCGAATAGTGGATGGGGGATAGAAGAGTAATCACACCAAATAGTGGGGTGCCCTTTTGATAATAACTAAAAGTAGGACATCCTTTCAATGATTCGTTAAAAAAAAGGGCATCCTTTTGATTTTTGTCCTATTTCTTTAAAATATTTTATTAATTCTCTCTATTTTTTATAAATCCGTGTCACGGCCATTTCATGAAATGATACTAGAACGATAGAGTCCCCAACGGTCGTTGCTACCCTTCACGCCAACGTTGATAGGAACCTGATTGCTCGCTTTAGATTCAAAAATCTGAATGATTGAACTTACAATGTGTTTTTATTTATTTTTATTTATTCTCAATCTTATATTTGAGCTATAGTCTTCTCCTTTCACATTGAGCATATACTCATCATTATTGAGCTTATTTGATGGTTTTAGTGAAAGTTGCCTTGGATTATATCTCTTGCTATTTTCGAGATTAGTGGATAAAAGATGAAAATCAGTAAGTGGAGAGTGCTATTTGGCACTCCAACTACATAATTCAATGATATAAGATGACATATTGATCACCAAAGGAATTATTTTTTTTCTTGGTGAACTCAGCTTATGCAAAAGGAAAGAGTTGACTTTCGGTGTGAAATAAGATAATTATGATACAGTAACTCAAATTAGACATATTTATATGAATATAAGAACTATTTCAAGAATTATGGCATGATATGAGATCAAGGATTTATCTACATAAATGTATGAGCTATCTCCCTAATTATGTCATGATGATCGTGTTTTAACTTCAACAATATCATACAATATTAGATCTGTTAAGATTTATGAGCATCTATGCAAATGAAACATTGATATTCTCATTGTTTCAACTATTGTCATCATTGACATGGTTTGGTGGGAGATTGATATCTATTGTGATCTCGTTTTGTCCATGGATCGCCCCTTCTTGTGAGGATATTGGAAACACCTTGTCTCCTTTTCCCCTTCGTTTCTTGGTCATTGTCCAAACCATCTTAAAACTTTGTCTCATGGACCCAAACAATACATTTGTAAGTCGTCTCCCATTTTGAAGAATTAAGTGCCTTGTGAAGAGTATTAACATTATCGTTGAGATGGAACCAGTGAAGACAAAGAGTATCAAAAAGGGCTCTATGCTTAGGCTATCCTTTCTCCTCTCATTGGCTGGGCTTGGAGTATTGGACAAGGTGAAAGAGAATTCATCTTTTTCAAGTTTCTTGAATGTTCCATCCTGTGTCAGTTTTAATATGACTTCAGAGAAATCATCAGCTAGAGGAGAATCTTTGGGGAACACCTAATTTAAATATAAAAAAACATTTAAATAATTAGAATCATGTACAATAATTAGACACTCTAGTGGTAAATTTAAATGCAAAGTGAATTATACTTACAAATCCAAATCCCCCAAGCGCGTGTGTCTCACCAATGACAGTGTACTTATTATAATTATAGAGGAAAACCCTAAGATATGGTGTCTCCAGGTAAGCTGCTGAGATGTTTCCACTTCTAAAAGCATCATCGTAGGCTTCCCATTTTTTAATTCTTATAATATTTTGAGCCTTATAATTCAACACATTCAGCAAATACTTAAAGACAAAGGAATCTCCATCACAACCAACTCTACTCCCTGCTGGCACTGGTTCAATTTTCTCAACAGTCAAAATAGAGCTGAGATTGGCTGTGAAGCTAGTGGTCAAGATTAACACCACTATGAGCCAAGCAATAACAACTGTTTTTGTATAGAAACTATAGACCCTTCCTGTGGGGAGAAAAATAGAGAGAAAATAATAATTAATTATACAAACTAAATATAGATGAATGCATGTGTTATATTAACTATATATATAAATTTTGCTAATTATAATATTCTTGAGTAGCTCACCATGGGCATAAAAGAGTGTAGAAAAAGTGAGCCAAAGTGCAGCTCCAAGTTGTTGGCGCCAATTTCCTTTGAACTGTGGGTTGTTCTTATGCTCCAAATACCATACGACAACACAAGTGTAAATTAAGGTGGCAAGGAATAGAAACCAAACCTCTTTGGTGAATGGCTTTGTGAACATCCATGGAGTGTGGTTAGTTCTGATAGGAACTAGCATGGAAAGGCCAGATGACAAGAAAGGTTCTGTGAATGTGACATTCACCGCCCTCTTAGCTAAGATTGTAATGTCGCCCACTGCGGCATCAAAGTTCTATATAATAAGAATCTTTCATCAACATATATATTACGGATGATTATTTCACTTAAACCAATAAACAAAGACTTTTAGTATATTGTATATGTGCATGCGTACCTTCAAGGACACTTGATTGACAAGATCATCATAAGAGCCATTGAAGGGAGCCCATTCATATAAAAGATCATAATTTAAGTTATTCAGAATCTCCTTGAAGACTTCGATGCAAAATCCTCGAGGCTCCTTTACCTTCCCACTATCATCATATTCCACCTTCACAAATTTTTCAAAAGTTGTATGATTTGGCACTCCGATCTTCAATCTGCCCCACCCTCCTGGAATCTTCTCCATATGCCCTGGCCACAATACTGGACGTAACATAGGAACCACTGTAGATCCAAATTGGCTCATCTCTTCCTCGTCTTCATAAAATCCATATCCCCTGGACCAATACCCTATTTCCTTATAACTCTTTCCTACTATGTTAAGAACACGAAATGCAGAGAAGCCCCGAACTCGAGGAAGGTTAGTGCCAATAGTACTGAAGTTTATGAAGCCACTTAAACCCAAAAAGTTGCTTGTAAGGATTCCCTCTCGCAGTGTTATATTTTTATTCCTATCCTTAGCTGCCACTGCATTAGCTATGACATGAATTGCATCATATGCTCGGACTGCCAACCTACTTGGTTCAATATTATGATTTGATAGATTTTTTTGAAAATCAATGGAGAAATTTTGATAAAATGTGGTGGTTTGGTTGAAGTACGTACGAATTCCTATTACCCCTTGCATATAGGAGGAGATGAATGATTGACTAAAATTCGAGTCAAGGAGATCATAATATCATCACTCACAATCCACACGTGATCGGCTGTCATTAAATCTTGTTCTTTGGCCTCCATGAACAAATGCTTGGCAAGTTGGGGAGAGGACCTAAGGATGATAAACACCTTCGATAGTTGCGGAGGAATGTTGTGTAGTTTTTCCTTGATTAGCTCAGCTGGATTAGGGACTGTGTGCATGAGTGGAAATGCGATGTGGTGGTCAATTTTAGAACCATTGGCTTGGAGAGCATCCGAAAAGAGTGTGGCATAGAGGAAATGCTGCCGTAGATGTCATCCTCATAAATAACTATGACTCTTCTCCAATGATATGAACTCATGATGTTAGCCAGGCAGAGCACCTCATCAGAAGTTGGGTAAGACATCTGAACCAAGAAAGGCATGGTTGAAAGTAGTAAGTTTGATGTTGTTGTTGTTGTTGTCTCTGCGAGAGAGAGAATGGGAACCGCAGAAGTAATCCCTACTCTGGCCAAGGTCACCACCTCTGGCCATGTCCCTATGCCAATGATTACTTCTGCTCCCCAGTCAACCATATCTTTAGCTGCACCAACATATATATATGCATGAACATATTTACTAATATCCCGTGCTAGCTAGATGTGAATAAAAGTGTGATTGAATTAAATAACGAAGTTACCAGTTGTTGACGTTTGAACGGGACCATCACTGGTTTCGTTGAATCGTAGAATGAGTGGCGAAGAAGAGCTGAAGTGTTGCGCTGCAATCCTGATGGCTACTTCTTGCTCTCTTCGAGTAGGCAGGTAAGGGTTAACCATCACACCGATTTTAACTGCCTTTGCAGAAAAAGCTAATAAGATGGAAGAAACGATCAAGAAATCAAAGGTCGACACACTCGAAACTTTCAATCTCATGAACCGCATTTGGTGCAGGAAGGTAATGATCATCTACGATGATCAGTAGGCATGCAGTTCAATTATACATGAGCACCTTTAGCTTTCTCTAAGTGATTTATATAGCTGACAAGAAGCTAGCGAGGTTGACCTGGGCAGCAGGAAGGTGCCATGCACCTTCCTAGAAAGTTTGGTAGCAGGGAAGATTTCAAGGATCAAAATTGAATGTCTTCATTATTGAGAGATAGAAGAAATTGCCAACGCTTGAGAAACTTCTGTGTGATTAATGTGATGTAATTGTTAAAACCGAGTAGACTCGTCAATTCATAACGACCAAGGAAACATCTGCTACCAATATGTAAATGGGACTGATGAAGAATATACGGCATTTTATTAAAAGTCATACGTGAAAATTTATATTTATCAAAAAAAAAATTCCTATAGTTTATTCTTTACCAAAGGGCACATGTAAAATCAGCTCATTATTCTTATACCCCTCCCATCAATAATTCCTTTTATAGTTCATTTTTTGAGATATCTGAACCACCTTTTCATAATTTGATTTTAAAATAATAAACTGTGGATCGGATGCAGATATGCTCATCTTCTCTAATCCTATATATCTCTCCTGGCTTGTAAGCTACGAAGCTTTTACTATATTTTATTGTGATTGTGAAAGATTAAGAAATAATTAAAAGATTATCTTATAAATAATCATCAAGGTCCTTTTTGGCTTAAAATGAATTTATTTCAAACACTTTTTACCTGAAATAAAATATAAATAGAAAATATAAAATATCAACAAAATAAAATAAGGAGGGCCTAAAATAAAAATGAATTTATTTCAAGTACTTTCTTTTATTTATATTATTTTATATTTAACTCTTAAAGAGGGTCCCTAAAATAAAAATATTTCAGTCCCAAAAAGGGTCTGAAATGAAAAATTTTAGGTCCTCTTTGGGCCTGAAATAAAAAATTTAAGGCCCTCTTTGGGACTGAAATAAAAAATTTCAGGCCAAAGAGGGTCTGAAATGAAATATTTCAGACCCAAAGAGGGTTTGAAATAAATTTATTTCAGACCCTCTTTGGATTTAAAATGAAATGTTTCATCATGCTGTTGTATTATTCATCATAATCGATAGGATAATGCATAAAAGCTTGCTGAGTTCCTATCATCCCATCCACGGATGACACAAGTGAATTATGCTGGACATCCTGGGTGCTCTCTACATTATTTTCAAGTAAGTTTACCAAATTTTTCTTGTTTGATCAAAAGTAATAAGATCAATAAAGATTGGTATTGCATATCTTTGTAGGCAAAAGGTGTTGGCTCAGTGCTGAGTTTTTTTTGACAGGATTACTAGCTCTTTCGGAGCATATTGTGTAAAGTACCAAGTACTTTAGCGTAATTGTCAGTTTTGATAATTATACTTTCTTCTTGATAGCTTCTTATATGAGGAATCAAAAGTTTATCCTTTATGTTCTTGTATAAAAACTAGGGATCTTATTTGTTGACATAATTTGACAAAAATTTTATGCATCTGTTAATTTAAGCAAGCAAAACATTTCATTTCAGGTCCAAAGAGGGTCTGAAATAAATTTATTTCAGACCCTCTCTGGGCCTGAAATAAATTCATTTCAGGTCCTCTTTGGGTCTGAAATATTTTTATTTCAGACCCTGTTTATGCCTAAAAAAATTTCAGTCTCAAAGAGAGCCTGAAATTTTTTATTTCAAGTCCATAGACGATCTGAAAATTTTTATTTCAGACTCTCTTTGAGCCCTAAAAAACTTTCAGTCCCAAAGAGGACCTGAAATGAAAAATTTCGGCCCTCTTTGGGCCTGAAATAAAAAGGCCCAAAGAGGGTCTGAAATTTTTTATTTCAGGTCCAAAGAGAGTCTGAAAATTTTCATTTCAGACCCTCTTTGAGACTGAAATATAACCACTTAAAATAGTGAAACAGATTATATTTGTCGAGAAATGTAAAATGATATGGAGATCATATTCATTGCATGCTTTGACCAATTGTATTGTTTCCTTGTGTATTCCTATATGAAATTTTTGTATATGTGTTTCCGGGTACTCTTTTATCATTTCATCCAATAGGAATAGTTCTTCTAATTCTATGAATCTTTTTAGAACGTTTTTCTCTTGAATATGATTTTAAATTGCTAGCATATATATTACACGGAATTAGTTTCCAATTTTAAAATACACATTCATTGTTGAAAAAAATTAAACATATTAATTAAATTAATATTATTATTTACTAAAGGTTATACAAATAAAATAATTTCTTAAAATAAATAATTAACATTTTTATTCAATTCAAGGCACTATTGGTAGTAAGTCGTTACTTCTTTTTCTTTTTTTTCCATATATATATATATATAATATATATATATTATATATATATATTGGTATTTCAATTTAGAATTATATGTTCTTAAATTCTTTCCTTTAAAACCTGTTAAAATAACCATAATTGTTCAATAAATGATATTCCTTCTTTATAAATTTAAATTCTTCTAGAAAAACAATTTTAAAAAATAATTTTATCGAGAAATAAGCGTGGTTGACCTGCAGGTCGACCTGCGCACAATATATAATATTCATTCTATATAGTGATTTATATAGCTGAGAAGAAGCAAGCGAGTCGTGGACGAAGTTGACGGTAGTTAACTTCTTCGTGGGATTCAATGTTTGGCTTGTAACTAAGGAGGAGGTCAACTACGTGTTTTACGTAATGAAGGGGGAAAATTTGAAGACTTGGACTGGACCGGGATCACAATGAATCTGAAATTATATTAATTATTGCGAAGTCAATTGGGCACCATGTGAGTATGTGACTTGGACTGTGCTTGTTATGTGTCCCTGCCGGAGAAGAATGTTTGCCATTGAATGGAATGGAATGGAATTAAAAGAGAAGTGCCGACTCATTAGTTGAGCTGATTTAATTGATCAAGTCAAGAAGAAACCTTTCATACTTATCATGACGTACAGAATGTGTTAGTATTAAATTAAATTAAATAGTAGACGCGGAAATTGGAGTTGCAGACGATCGAGTTTGCCTTTCAATTCCTAGGTCTGTTCAGGCACTCGACAGGGTTGATAAGGTAGACAATGGCCTCAAAGCTCAATATTCTTAGGGGTCTATTTTTTTTAGTTATATCTAAAAAGAATAATGATTGGGAGAGTGAAAATGGGAGAGTGAAAATCATAGTGAATGACGTGGCATCTTGTATGCACGATATCCGATGGATTCACTGTGCCTCCTAGGGTATAGTTTGATTCGGGGCGGCGGCGAAGGCCGTCGAGGGCAACATAATCGACGTGTGCAGTAAAGTGGATGCCACATCATTCACATGATTCACTCTCTCACATGCTCATCTAAAAAGCGAAAGTGAAAGAGAACGAGGAGAAAATAAAATAGAATAAAATTCTTGGACGATTTATTATTGAAGCTAAATAGGTTTATTTATGCCCCTGCAAGTATGACACGGTTGGTAATGACTCACTTGGGTGATCCCTCACTTTCCGGGTTCGATTCCTCCCTGGTAGAGGGCGCGCGCGCAGTATGCTGACAGAAGAAATCGCCACAGGCTACTGCGTGGTCGGGCCATCTGGTACCGATATCATCAGTGGTGAAGTCGTCACGTGTCTCCGTCATGTGATTTACCCTCGTTGACCGGTGGGGACTCTCATTGAAGGTTGTGGGGCAGGGCCGGTTAGTCAAGTGGATTAGTCGAGTGCAAGCCTAAATACCCCTTGTAAATCAAAAAAAAAAACAAATAGGCTTATTTATACAAGGTGTTTATGAAATCAATCCATATTAATATTGATATGATGTCAAATATAATAATAATTGATTTAAATCAATTTGATATTATCATCTATTATTGTCTTTACCCCCCCCCCCCCCCCCCCCCCGACAAACTCAACGAGAATGCCTGAACGTTGAGTTTGAGTACTAGCTTGATAAATATATCAACAAGTTGATCTTCTGTAGAGATGTAAGAAACCGAAAGACGTCGAGTCGCCACACGCTCATGAACAAAATAAAAATCAATCTCTATATGCTTGGTACGAGCATGAAAAACTGAATTTAATTGTCATAAGATAAGTTGTTCCAATATTATCACACCAGATTTTGGGTGTAGCATCTTGAGAAAAGTGTAATTCTAAAAGAAGATATTGTAACCAAATAATTTCGGACGTCACGTCTGTTATAGCTTTATATTCAACTTTAGTGCTTGAGCGAGAGACTGTAGGATGCTTCTTTGAAAGCCAAGAAATAAGATTTTGCCCAAGAAATATGACATACCCACTAGTAGAACGTCTATCATCGGGAGATCCGGCCTAATCTGCATTACTGTAGGCAACCAACTCTCGGGAGGACTGACGATATAAAATAAGATCATGTAGAATAGTGCCTTTAAGATATCGAAGAATTCTCTTAATACCTTCCCAATAGTGTTCAGTAGCAGTATGCATAAATTGACAAGCACGATTGATGGCAAAAGCAATATCGGGTCATATAATAGTGACATATTATAAGACACCAACAATGCTTCGGTAGATCTAAGGGTAGCCATTAAAGAGGAGGATGAAGGTGTAGTAAAATCACCTTCAATGATTGGTGTGGAGATAGGACGTGCACCATCCATTTTAGCTCGTTGTAGAATTCCAGTGATATATTTGCTCTGAGAGAGAAGACATCCTTCCGAATGTGAGAGAAATTCTATACCAAGGAAAAAACGAGCGTTGCCAAGATCTCGAATAGGAAACTCTTGATGAAGAAGTTGATGTAAAGTAATGATGTCATTTTGATCACTACTAGTTATTAAGATATCATCGACATAAATCAGAACAAATATTGAAAATTCCTCCACCTTCTTGTATCTTTATGTTGTATAATTTGTTCAGAAGCAGGTCGCGCTTGCTTATCTTTTTGTCGGAGGTCCCTTCGTGAAGTTCGATCAACTTGTTCCAAAGTTCTTTCACACTGTTGGGGCCAACACGGTTGAATCCCTCCTTGGTGAGACCACACTAGAGAGTCTGAGTCGCCTTGGTGTCAGCTTCTATCTTTTTCTTCAGGATTGCGTCCTATTCAGTGTATCCCTGAAGCTAGACTTGAGTGTTCCATGGAATTTCGAGGTTGTCTTGGATGATGATCCACATGTTCACCTGAGTTTTCAGGTGGACTTCCATGCAGCTTTGCCAGTAGCTGAAGTCATCTCTCGAGAAGAGAGGAGGGCGGGCGGTGTTGTAACCTTCTTGTTCGGCCATTAACAGAGTAATAGAAAATTCTGCAAGATAAAAATAAGGAAACTTGTGCCAAGACTTGGTTTTGGATTAGGAATGCGGGAAGAAATATGCGTAAAAGAAATCTCGAGTGATGTTGCACTAACATCGAAAAACAAAAAAACTTGCGAACAATAAAAATATCATAAATAAACAAGAATATCGTTTCTGATTAATTGAAAACATTCAAAATCTAAAAAAAAAAAATGGCTTAAATGGTGGTTTCACCGAATTTGAGCAAACCTGCTTTGATACCACTTGTGGGATCGTTGAGAGCGATAGAGAGGAGTGAATATCGCATTTCAAAAATTCTCAGATTTTAGGTAAGAGTATACGCAACGGAAAAAACACAACTCAAATAAGCACTAACACGTTTATTTTTACTTGGTTCGGAGTCTATGACGATTCCTACTCCAAGGCCCATGGTCCTTGACCATTTACGTTGGACAATTCTTGTCACGCCCTGAGACACCAAGAGCCGCTAATCCAATAGAAAATCGGACAGCAACACCCCTGTCCGGCGGACAATTTACACATACATAGATCACATAACTCACAACCACACAGTTTAAATGGGCCTCAGGCCTCAAATCAAGATAGAACATAAATAAAACCAGATAAATCATACCTGACTGCGGACCGGTCCGACTTACGACAAAACATAAGGCATAAAGGCCTCACAAAAGTACAACTATACTGCCGTATAGTATGACTAAATCCAACACAAAAGCAACAGCGGAAGAAAATAAAGAAAATACTATCGACAAAATAGACGAAAAATCCCGAAGATATCTCGACGAGTACGCGAACTGGGACAAGCTGTCGGGCACGCTCCAGTCTCTCATCCTGAAATAAAAACAAGGAGCTAACGGTATGAGTCATAGAACTCAGCGAATATCTCATCATATATATACAAGATATTCTAAAATAGCAACAGGGTAATAGACTACCGAACTAACACGTACATAAGCAGTAATAAGAACAACTGCAAAAGAACAATAAGAACCACCATACCAAAGTAGCTAAGTCGCCAAGACCAGACACAAGGGTCTCCTGTAAGTGCATGTCAGTCATATACAGCATCAAGTAAAAACAAGCACAAGTAAGGGCAAAATAAACGAACATACAAAGTGCAATGACTTGGTCACCCCTGCCGTCGGTCAGACATCGTCACCTATGTACGGGAGGAAGCTGAGCGGAGGGCACCCTCCGACGTAGGGCTGTGACTGCCGTCCATACTCTGCCATCACAACTCCTGAGCGATCGAGTAGACGGAATGCTGCCGGTGTAACACCCCTACTCCATGGCCTATCCTAGCGATGTCTCTATCAGCCTAAAGTCATCTGTGGAGGACATCTCTGTCTGAGTGTTACCCCCTACCCCATGTATATAATGGGGGAGAGATATCTCCCTCTCATCTCCTGGTATCTGGGCAACTCAAAGAGGGACATCTGCCTGCTACCACGCTCCGATTCACTAACCCATGAGTGCATGAGCGGAGCAGCACAGAGCACACTACCCAATACTCCGTCAACCACTAACCTATGAGTGGTCGTATGGGTAGGTCAGTATGACTGCCGACCTAGCTCACCCAAAAGGGGCCCCTGATCGACAGTGATGCATAATGCACGATGATGCATAACACTGGTCAAAACAGCATCCACTATCTAATCCACCTATATCAACATGATATGCAAGGTTCGTAAGTAATGCACCATAACCTAAGTCCTAAAGGTATAGGTATCACATGTCAGTTGTGGCACAAACAACATCAGCAAAACAAATACAAGAGTTAGGCCATAATCTACTACTCTATTGCTAAACAAGCATATCAAGTATATATATATCTGTGACAATTCTAAAAGAAGAGTCAGAAATACCCGCTTCCGATGTAGGAATCTAAACGTGAAGAGGATCCCCGTCTGAAATAATATCAGCCGCAACAAGTGGAATTCAACCAATGTCCTACATCCAAAAATAAATAACAAACAACTTAGCTATTTATAAATTTTACTAAATGACTTAACCCAACCAACCAATGTTGGGTTCAGATTAGGTCTAACCCAAACCTAACCCCATCAACCAAAACTACTCAATTACACCGAATAACCCCAACCGAAACCACATCAACACTCCTCCACCTGATCACGCACGCACTCAATCGCACTAACCATAGGAGTTCACAACAACAGGGAACCACAAGACAACTCTAACAACACAGCTCATCAACCACTATCAAGTCTCGGCTTCATCTTCCAATCCCCAACTCAACCTCACGCATGAACTATATTAGCCAGATGCACAGGCCTAAAACAAGATCGATAAAGAACAAATCTTTACGTTAATCCACCATGGATCAGAAATCAACCAATCGGGTCACCATAGAGATATCAAGATCCCAAAATCTTGACTACAGGATTCGATCATAATGGCTCAGCATAGAGACTAACTCAAACCCGTGCTCACGGCAGAGTTCAAACACCAAATCCTCCACATCAAGATCCCCACACGGCAAAGATGGAAAACCAACAACAGAGAATTTCCCACCCAATCCAATCATTGGTATCAGCTATCATCCAAAATCCTGGCAAACAAAAAAAAAACTCAAACGGAAACAACAAGAACAACATGATCCGAAGGAATCGAGACCCAGCCATCCACATCATCAAATCCCAAATCGCATAGTCAAGATTCTTACCCGGATCGGCGTCAGTTCCCAACCTGTCTCAGCCTTCAACCGCGGCTAGGGTTCGCAGAGAGAAGAAGAGAGGAAAAGGTGCGGCGCGGCGCGGCAGCGATCTAGGGCTCGCGAGGGGGAAGGGAGAGGGAAAAAGAAACACCTATGGGGATGGATCGGCTCGGCGTGCGCTCGCGAGAAGAAGAAGAGAAGGAGACGAAGGAGAAAGAAGAAAATTCGGCTTAAAACTAGGTTTCGTTATTTGCCATCGGAAGGAAACCTTTATAAAAGGATGTTTGCTTTTACAAAGAACACCCTCCTAATTTAGCTTCTTTTTTTTTCCTTAGTTGCGCCCCAAAATTTGGCTAATTCGCCTTTTAGCCCTCCGAGTTTCCGTATTTTAACAATTCTATAAGTCGCATAGTTATTATAAATGATGGGATGTAAAGTCCATGAAACAGTAAAGTATACCAACAACTTTTGAATGAAAAAGGCTTCGTTGTCGGAGCAACGTTTCGTTGATTCTAGATTGTTTCGGCACAGCACACTTGAGCACAAATGGTGTAGAAAGTTGATATCTAGAGTCTGTGGTCAAGACCCCATATATATAGGCATACAGGCGCCCAAGTGCCTATAGGGGCGCCCCCAACGCAACGAACCAGCCACATCCCAATCCGCTGACTGGGCCAAAACTTATCCTTCTTGGGAGTCTGAGAGGCTCTGGGGCGCCTGTGTTGCTGATGTGGTGACTCCAACCAGCTTCAGCCAACTCAGCTTGGCCCAAGCTGAGCCATCCTCACAGGGGCGCCCGAGGCCCCGAGACCTCTCGGGCGCTTATGTTCCCAGGCGCCCAAGACCTCTCAGGCGCCTGTGTTCTCGAGCGCCTGAATCCTCTCAGGCGCCTAGGATGTTGCTGGTCTCCAATTCTCTAAGCTGCAACACAAATTAGTCCAAACAAGAATAATATATGGAATATATACATGTACGACAGTCGATGTTGTCCAATCCTGACTTTGGATTTCAACTAAAATCATAGGTCGGATCGACGCCTATTGTTCATGTGGCGACCCACGTTCCCTGAGACTTGCTCGACCGAGTGCGCAAACTATTGCCTCGCCAGCAAGTTATAAGCGGACCAGCTTCCACGCCCCACTCGGTTCAGTGTCTCCGATCGGACGCGTGGCGGCCCATGCTCCTGAGAATCGGCATGAACCAGTGTCCAGACTCTCGTCTCCGCACGAGTTACAATCGGAATCTGTTCTCATCTATCCCTCGGATCGGCTCTCGGCCGGACGCGTGGTGACCCACGTTCCCTGAGTCTTGCCCGACCAAGTGTGCAAACTCTTGCCTCGCCAGCAAGTTATAAGCGGACCAGCTTTCGCACCCCACTCGGTTCAGTATCTCCGATCGAATGCGTGGCGGCCCACGCTCCAGAGAATTGGCCTGAACCAGTGTCCAGACTCTCGTCTCCGCACGAGTTACAATCGGGATCCGTTCCCATCTATCCCTCGGATCGGCTCTCAGCCAGACGCGTGGCGACCCACGTTCCCTGAGTCTTGCCCGACCGAGTGCGTAAACTCTTGCATTGACAGACCCAAATATACTAATTAAATTTGTCACGAATTGTGGGACTATCAGAATTTAAATGTGTATGAATGTTGGAACCTTTGTTACAATCAAAATCTGAAAATGTAATATAGGGGCCACAGGTCGTATTTTTCTCGGGGCTAGTTGTCGTGCTTGATTCAAATTTGTAGTTATGTGTCGTTTTTGGGTTTCAAGCAAGTAATTTGGTTTTTGGATTTTAATTGAAAAATGAAGTTGCAATGGAAGAAACGAAATTAGAAGACTTAGCTAATAAACTAAGCAAGAAGTTGGCACTAAAGGGAAAACTCAACTAATGGAACCCTAATTAAAACACTTACAAAGTTTTTATGGCAACTGTTTTCTGATTCAAACACAAAAGATGATGCTGAGAATTGAGGTAAAAACAGTGATGGGAGTTTTCAAAAATAAACAAACCTAACACAACTAATAGCATTCAAAAGTAGAACTCATCCAAGCAATTGCAACTAAACTAGCCAAAGTGTTTTTGGATCCCAACCACTGCCAACAAAATTCAGATTTGAGTAAGTGCAAGCTTATTGATTCAAACACAATCTTATGCCACAAAATCAAGTTGAAATTCTGATGCAATTAAATCCAAGGGCAGTTGGCACGCAAGGGACAATTCCTTGTGCCAAAAACCAATTCAACCCTTATGAAATAAGTATAGTTTTGGCTCAACTGTTTCAGCTGAGTAATTCAATTGGAAAACACTGGAATTAAGATAGAACTAAGCAAGATTAAGGTAAGGAATCGAAACTGAGATTAAAACCAGGGAAACAAAGAAAATTCAGAAATGAAATTGCTTGAAACTAAGGATGCAGAAATTAAAGGCTTACTAAAGGGTTTTCTTTCGCAATAGATCAAAGGCTACACTAGCTAATGCAAAACAAGTTAAAGCAACTAATCTAGATGCAAGGAAACTTATCTAGCCATGTCTTAACAGAAACTGATGAAAGAAAACTGAAAATTCGGAATAACAACAACTACACTTGGCACGCAACAACTTGGATTGGCACGCAGCAAATTACTAAAAGAACAAGCTGAAATTCAATCTATTAATTCACTAAACAAGTTCCTATATACTCTACTTGCGGAATTAGAGCTAAACTACAGCTAAGAACTTAAAACTCAAAAAATTCAGTAACTAAACAAGAACTTAAGAACAGGACAGTGCAGAAAACGAAAATACAGCTAAACAACTTGGAAATTAAAGGTCTAATCTACTCCTCAACTCCTTCCTCAGCTCAAGAAATTCTTGGTTGTCAATCAAGAACTGGCTTCGAACCCCTAGGCTCAGCAAATCAATGGACAATCGATTCTGAAATTGTTTCTGAACAGAATTTGCGCTTGATGGAATTTTCCATCCGATTCACTTCATCTCGAGTGGAAGAGCTGCGATGATGATATGGGAGACTTCTGAGCTCACCTGAGAAGCCCTACAAGTGGTTCAGAAGCCTTGAAATGGATTGAGGTCGTGAGGAAGTTGATCGGACTGAGAACCGCCGGAACCCCCAAGAAATTCTCTGTTCCAGCGCAAACGATCAGAATTCTTCAATCACCGATTGCCATAAACTTGATTCTTGATCTGGAATGAAAGATGAGGTGGTCACGCCTTCATGGAAACAAAAATTTTCGAAAACGATGAAGAGATGATGAAGAACGGCGAAGAACAGTGGAAGCTGGCTGAAGACGCGACAAGGGTAAGCTCTGTGGAGTTTTTCCTTAAGTATTAATCAATGGACGGCTCAGATCGATTTGCTTCAATCCAACGGCTGATCTTGGTCTGATTTGAGCCAAACTTTGATGATGATGATCTGGGGTCAGGATCTGCCTCGTGGTAGCTCGGATCCTCCAGATTTGCAACGGATGGTCCAGATCAAGCTAGCCTTTGAATGGATGATCTAGAGCCCTCCAAGCTTGATCCAACGGTCGATCGAGCTCAGATTGTGATGAAACCTTCAGATCTTGATCAAGGTGCTTGATCAACCCTAGCCCTAGCTCGGATTGCTTCAGATCATCCCGGATGGCTCAGATCTAGCCGCTTTTGAATCGTCGGCCCGGATTTAATCGTAATCTTGATAATCTGATCCGGGTCACTTCCGACTCGAGTTTGACCCAATATGCCCTAGGTACTTGAACCTTTTATGCCTACAAAAATAAATCAAGAATTTAGTGACCAATTAACTCAAATATATGTAATTTTGCTATTAAGTCCAAAATATGAATAAATTCTAAAACCTAGGGCAATTTCACAATTTTAGCAATAAAAACATAGATCAAACAGGGATTTAAACCACTCAAATGATCAATAAAATGGAATCTATCAACTCCCCCACACTTAGCCTTGAGCGTCTCGCGAAAATAGTAAATAAGTATCCCCTAGATTTACTCAAGCATAATTAGAAGCAATTGAAAAGAAATTACCTAGGGTTGCCAATTCTCATAAATCTAAGCTCTATGGATTACTATCTTGTCCTTAAATCAACAACTTGGCCTTTTCATCTATCATGAGTCATTGAGATGAATCTAAATCACTAGCCTTTCAAGGAAAATAGTGGTGGCTCTCTCCTTAAATTCTAAGTTGATGATGGAAGTGGAGCTCACTCAAACACACATGCCTCTTGCACTACCATAGGCTTGCTTATTATCTATTCTCTACCATTTATCATGATAGGATCAACATCTATAAAAACAAAGAAAGACATAGAAAATGGTAAGAAGTTAAATAAAAGCTAAGGACATGGAATAAAAACCAAGAAAAATGGAGTAATGGATAAAGTGGAAGACTTGAGTGCTTGAGGATATTTTTGATGCTCTTTGCTTTCCATACAATCCTCTAATGATCTCAAACGTGTTGTGAAGTCAAACTTGAATAATTGCCTTTGATTTGGATGAAAAACCTTGCCTTGACCTCTTGTGCCAATTTTTGTCTATTCGTGCCAACTTTGCTTTCCTTTCTCATTCTTCTTTCTCCCCTTCCTTCTCGGCTCAACTTTGTATCAAAGAACATGAGATATCAAGTGAAATAGATACTCAATATAAAATTATCACTCAACAACACTTGTAGCTAACTCTTGATACATTTCCTTTACAAGTTGGCACACTTCCTTCATTTGTTCTTTTTTTTTCTTTTTTTTTTCGTGGTCAGCTACTAAATTCATTTCTGCTTCCTTTTCCTCTAGTCGAGTCAAAAAGATAGTGAAACCAAGATGTAATTCTGATGAGCAGCCTCTCATTAAATTCATGAAACCAAAACTCCCTTGGATGCCCCTTTATCTCTTTTGTTTCTTTTTTTTTCTTTTTGCTCTCAGATTCCAGCTCACGGCATCACTCATAATCAAACCTGTTTCCTTCAAGCACTTGCATCAAGTGGTATTTGCTTCAAATGATAATAAAAAAAACTCGAGAGTTCCACTCAAGATCCAAATCAGCACATGACATTTCAGCCTTTGCTTCAATTGCTTTTCCATTTCTTTCTCTTCAACGGCTTCTAGCATCCACGGTTTCAAACTCAGATCCGAAATCGAATGTGCACCTTCAACTTCAGATACAATTTGCACTAGATATCTTGCTTAGCAGCTTCTCAAAATTCAGATTATAAGCTTATAATGCATTCAGCTCAGATTTTGCAGTTTCGGCAATTTTCAGTCTTCACTCAGCTTTTTATCAGTCTTTAATCAGTTTTTATTTCCATTCTTCAATTCAGCTTGCATTCACACTTTGCTTGTATCACTCAGTAGCTCCCAGATGGAGCACTCGGCATCTACAAATGGACTGCAATTCAGCTCAGAAATGTCAGATGTTCTCAGCTCCTTTTATAGGCTGTCAAATGCTAATTCTGTACTCACTTCACTGCTCCAAATTCTCTAAAATTTCCGGACATCAAAGCTCATCATTCCCTTAATGTTCCATTAATATCCAGCTTCTTTTCAGATTCTCTCAGCTATAATCCAGCTTCTAGATGAATGGCAGAGTAGTTTCATTTCAATTTTTTCTTGGTACGGAATTTCTGCTTAGTTCCCACTTGATACGAAGTTATGCATTGGTTTCAGACTTTTCCACAACTTCAATTCAGATTCACAAACAATCCTTCAAGATATTCAACTTCCCAGTCTTTGGATTCCCTCTTTTGATACTCAATTTGCAATTTCTCTTCCACTTTGGCACAACTTGTTTTCTGCTTCAAAGTTTTCTGCATCCACTGCAGATTCCTTTCAGCGAATGGGAAGTAAAATTCCAACACTGAAATTTTCAGTTCCGTCCATTGTGAAGTAGTGCTAAATTTTTCAATGGGTGTATTTAAACTTGGCACAGCAGTTTGTATCATTCCAGCAACTCAAAATGGAAACATCTCAGCTTCAATTCCAACTTCGTTAGCCTCCAAATTCTGTTTTTGTGCAGCTTTGTTCAGCCTCTGAACAGCCTCCAAATTCTAGCACTTCGCACATCAGTATCAAGCTCTCAGATTGGCTCAGCTTCAATTCAAACTTAACAGCAGTGTGTTCAGATTTTCACAGCTTCTTCTCAGATTTCATCAGCCTTCGGTTCAGATTTTTTTTTCTTGTGTTCAACTAGAATTCAGCTTCCAGAATTAGCTTCCATTCAAATTGTCTTCAGCTGAAATTTAGCTTGTGTTCAGCTGATATTCAGATTCACTTTTGCACAAACAGCTGCACTTGTGTGCCTCTTTTATACTTTGGCTCAGCTTTCTTTTTTTTCGGATTTGAACTCTTAACCTCCATGTCCTTCTGATCAGCAGTGGTTGCGTTCCACTAATATAGCCTAAACAAACCAATTCAGTTTAATTTGGTACAAAAATTGTCTCACTGCCATTTCTGTTTTAGCACAAAAATTTCCTGCACAGATTTTAGCTACTTCAATTCCGATTTTACAGCCCTCCAAGAACAGATTCCAGCATAGATTTTTCTTGTATTATTCAGTATCTCCAAGCTGCATATCTTCTTTTCTGCCCATAGTTGCATTTTCGGATTGTTACTGCTGAAATTCAGATTGTTTTCAGATGGTACAGCTTCAGCACTCGGCAGCTCAGATTCAGCATTGCAAACTTATTTCAACTCAGCAAAACTTGTTACTGCTTTACAAGTTCCTTGCATTCCAGATTTTCTCACAGCTTCAAACATGAATTTTTCAGCCTTCGAATCAGAATTAAACATAGAATTTTGATTTCCAGAATTTCAACTTCAAACCTTGCTGACCAAAAATAGCTTCATAGATGTTTCCTTGGCAAAGAGCTCCTATCTCTTCACTTGGCAAAAATCCTTTATTGGTGTGCCATTTCTTCGGATTCTTCCATTGCTTTCCATAAACGCACCATCTTGCTCATTCTTGGCACCAAACTCACTCACTTGGCACATGAAAATTTTTTTTTTCGAGTTGAAATGCATCATTGATGAAAACTTCTTCCAATTCACCAATCACTCCCCCACACTTAATTCTTTGTCCGTCTCGGGCAAAATCGCATCAAGAAAAACACCCCAAGCAAACAAATCCGTAGAAAATTAGAGTTAAGATTAGCAATAAGGAAGGGTAAATAGAATAGACATGCTTTTTGCCAAGATTGAATTGAAGAGGTAAACAAAATGATTAGTCCCTATAGATGTGATCCAACCATTGAAATATGATTTTGAAAGAACCTAAGCAAGTTCTAGAATACAATAACACATGTGTATCACAAAATAAGGCTAATCTCACTAGGTAAAAATAATCCATCTCAAATCCTCAATTAAGAATCCAAAGCAAAATCGTATTCAAGCATCCAAGACTTCATCCATGAACTCAAATCCTAAGTTTTGGCAACCAAATTTAATTTATTTTCAAAAGACTCTAAAATGACAACAAGTTAACCTAGAGGGATACTTTTATTTCTAATCATTCAATAAAAAGTGCTAAAATGAAATTCATGGTAATTACAATGATTTTATTCATGTAATGTATTTTAAGCATTTATTGTTAACTACCTACTTCAAAAGGAGAAAGAATTTATTTCTAGAACCATGAAAATGTGCTAAGAGAAAAGATATGGTATTTGCAATAAAGAATTTTATTCGCACTTTAAAGTTCCTACTTAAGAAAATTAATTGCGCATGCAAATTTGAAGTTATTCTTGCAAAAAGTAAGGAAATGGTATATACAAAGAAAAATGAGTGTAAAGTTTAGAGAACTCCCCTTTTAAGTTGGGTATATGGCATCAATATAGTCCACTCCATCCACCTCTAGCTCCTTGACCTCTTCATGGAATTTCTTGAGCCGGTGGCCATTTACTTTGTACACTTGACTCGTGGCCTCCTCTTGAATCTCTATCACTCCATAGGGAAAAACATTAGTCACAAAAAATGGACCCTCCCATCTTGACCTCAACTTCCCTTTGATCAATTTGAGTCTTGACTTGTATAATAGCACTTTGTCACCAATTTGAAATTCTTTGTCCACAATGTGCTTGTCATGAAATTTCTTAGTCTTCTCCTTGTAAATCCTTGAATTCTCAAATGCTTCCAACCGGATTTCTTCAAGTTCTTGAAGATGCAACTTCCTTTCTTCTCCCACCTTAGTAGCATCAAAATTGCAAGCTTTAACTGCCCAGTATGCCTTATGCTCAATCTCTACAGGTAAGTGGCATGATTTCCCATACACAAGTCTATAAGGTGACATTCCAATGGGTGTCTTGTAAGCGGTGCGATATGCCCATAGTGCCTCTTCAAGCCTTTTGCTCCAATCCTTCCTATTAGGTCCCACGGTCTTTTCCAAAATGGATTTGACTTCTCTATTCGACACCTCAGCTTGGCCATTTGTTTGGGGGTGATAAGCAGTAGAAACCTTATGTACAACCCCGTACTTATTAAGTAGAGCCTTCATGTGCTTATTGCAAAAATGAGATCCTTGGTCACTTATGATTGCTCTTGGAATTCCAAACCTGCAAAAAATGTGTGACCTGACAAAACTAACAACAACAGATGAATCATCAGTCCTGGTGGGTATGGCCTCCACCCATTTTGAAACATAATCAACAGCTAAAAGAATATACAAAAATCCAAAAGAAGCAGGAAATGGTCCCATAAAATCTATACCCCACACATCAAATATCTCACAATATAAAATAGTTTGTTGAGGCATTTCATTTCTAGCACTTATGTTTCCTGTTCTTTGACATCTATCACAACATTTACAAAACCTATATGAATCTCTAAACAGGGTGGGCCAGTACAATCCACATTCTAAAATTTTTCTAGCAGTTCTTTGTGGTCCAAAATGCCCACCACATGCTGAAGAATGACAAAAAGTGAGTACAGAATGAAACTCATAATCTGGTACACATCTCCTAATGATTTGATCACTACAGAACTTCCACAAGTAAGGATCATCCCACACATAATATTTTGCATCGCTTTTAAACTTATCCTTTTGAGCTTTCGAAAAGTGTGTAGGAAAAATATGAGCTACAAGAAAATTCACTAAGTCTGCATACCAAGGTGACTCACCATGCAGCTGTAAAAGCTGCTCGTCTCTGAAATCATCATCTATGGCCGTGGGATCTCCATCTCCCTCCAGTCTGCTCAAGTGGTCTGCTACTAGATTTTCCTTGCCACTCCTGTCCCGTATCTCCAAGTCAAACTCCTAAAGTAGTAGCATCCATCTAATGAGCCTGGGCTTCGCATCTGGCTTCTTCAGGAGGTATTTCAGTGCTGCATGATCAGAAAACACAACAACATGAGAACACAATAAATATGATCTGAATTTATCTAAAACAAAAACAATGGAGAGAAGCTCCTTTTCTGTAGTGGTGTAATTGGCTTGAGCTGAATCCAAGGTCTTTGAGGCATAAGAAATAACATATGGTGCCCCATCTAATCTCTGTGCAAGAACAGCTCCTACTGCATGGTTCGAGGCATCACACATCAACTCAAAAGGTAAGCTCCAGTCTGGTGATCTGATGATAGGTGCAGTGATAAGAGCCTCTTCAACCTCTGAAAAGCCTCCTTGCATTTTGCATCAAAGTAAAAATCCACATCCTTCTGCAATAATCGAGACAATGGGAGAGCAACTCTACTGAAGTCTCTAATAAATCTCCTGTAGAAACCTGCATGTCCAAGAAAAGATCGAACATCCCGTACGCATACGGGGTAAGATAAAGAAGATATAGCACTTGTTTTTGCAGGATCTACCTCTATACCTCTCCTAGAGACTATGTGACCTAAAACAATGCCATGCTCAACCATAAAATGACACTTCTCAAAATTAAGAACCAGATCAGTCTCGATGCATCTATGCAAAACCCTAGATAAATTATCTAAGCATGAATCAAAGGACGTGCCAAAAATAGAAAAATCATCCATGAATACTTCCATGCAGTGTTCTAACAACTCACCAAAAATGCTTACCATACACCGCTGGAAGGTCCCTGGAGCGTTGCAAAGTCCGAATGGCATCCGTCTGTAAGCAAATGTGCCGAAAGGACAAGTGAAGGTGGTCTTCTCTTGATCTTCCGGATCTATGCAAATCTGAAAATATCCTGTGTATCCATCTAGAAAGCAATAGTGTGACTTCCCCGCCAATCTCTCCAACATCTGATCAATAAAGGGCAAGGGATAGTGATCCTTCCTCGTGGCTTGGTTCAGCTTCCTATAATCCACACAAACTCTCCATGCATTCTTCACTCTCGTGGGCACCAATTCGTTGTCTTCATTTGCCACCACTGTAACTCCTGATTTCTTGGGAACCACATGAAGAGGACTCACCCATCTGCTATCAGAAATAGGGTAAATGATGCCTGCCTGTAAAAGTCTAGTCACCTCTTTCTTTACTACATCAAGAATCAAAGGGTTGAGTCTTCTCTGTGGTTGTCTCACGGGCTTCATATTTTCTTCTAAGTGTATCCGATGCATGCAGATAGCAGGACTAATCCCAGAAATATCAGCAAGTGTCCACCCTATAGCTTTTCTGTGCTGCCTCAGAACTTCTAATAATTTTTCCTCTTGCTCTGGCTCTAAATTCTGGGCAATGATGACAGGTAGCTGCTGATCTTCTCCCAAATAAGCATACTTCAAGTGTGCTGGCAAAGGCTTCAACTCAGGCTCTGACTGCTCAGTAGATATGGGTGATCCCTGGGGCTCAGTGCAATCCCCTACACTTACATACCTACTCTCTGACTCTCCTGACACATCAACCATCAAGAGTGATCCCTGGGGCTCAGTGCAATCCCCTACACTCATGAAATCTCCCTCAACTGTAAGAGGTCCAGAAACGGATCCAAACTCAGCTCCTCCTGCAGATATAACATCTCCTGCATCTATAGAGCTCAGGTCACACTCATGAATATCAGAAAAAATCTTCTCAGCAAGGGCATCTACACCAACCAACTCCTCAGCAACATCAATACGCAAAACAGAGTGATCCTCCCTCGGATGCTTCATAGCATCAAGAAGACTGAACTGGACTACTGTATCTCCTATCTCCATGGAAAGTGTCCCTGCATGTACATCAATCTTCGTTCTGGCGGTCTTCAAAAATGGTCTCCCAAGGATGAGTGGAGATCTGTGTGCAAGGAAATCTCCCTCCATGTCCAATATGTAAAAATCAGCTGGGAAGATCAACTCTTTCACCTTAACAAGCACGTCCTCAATCATTCCGGCTGGGTGAGTCTGGCGTCTGTCAGCCAGCTGAATCACTACTCCTGTAGGCTGCAAAGGGCCTATGCCCAACATCTGAAAAACTGACCTAGGCATCACATTGATAGAAGCACCCAAATCTAACATAGCATCCTGAAATAAACTGCTTCCAATCTCACAAGGTACAGTAAAAACTCCTGGGTCTTCGCATTTCTGAGGAATTTGCTGAAACAATGCTGAAACATTCTTGCCCATGTTAACTAACTCATTCCCCTTCAACCTCTTCTTGTGAATGCACAAATCTTTGAGAAACTTAGCGTATTTAGGAATTTGCTTGATCATGGTCAGCAATGGCACATTCACCTGCACTTTGCTAAAAAGATTCTCAAGTTCTTGAAATTCTTTGGCCTTCTCTTCTTCCACTTGCTTTTTGGCATGTGTCCTCTGCTGTGGAAAAGGTAAAGGAACCCTAAAATCATCAACTTTTGCCGAAAATGGTGAAACTGAATTCTGCTCTGCTGTCCCATGCGTAGCAGCTGCTGTCCCATGCGTCTCGACATTGATTTCTTCTCCGTTTTTCACCAAATTTGGAGGGTTGCTTGAGGACTGAGTTGGGAACGTGCTAGGGGTGGAATCAGCCGAATTTGAACTCATTTCAGTGTTATTTTGGGCCGGAATTTGAGAAGCTGTCCAGTCTCTTGAAAATTCTGCTCTTGGACTCTTCGGTGATGTTGTAACTTTCCCACTTCTAAGAGTTATTGCGCTCACATTTCCCTTAGGATTTGGAGTTGTTTGTGACGGTAATTGGCTTGACCCTTGAGCTTGCATTTGGTTTATCCCACTTGCTATTTGTCCAATTGTTCTCTCAAGGTTTTGCAAAGTGGTATCCATCCTTTGTTGATGTTGTTGTTGTTGTTGCACTTGTTGCGTTAGCTCCTCTATCTTTTGTTGTTGTTGTTGCGAATTTGAACCACTAGAACTCCCATAGTTTGCATATGACTTGTGTGGGGTTGAATAGGTGGATGAGGGCTGCTGGAAATTGTGAAAACCTTGCTGGAAATTCTGCATTTGAGGCTGATTTTGCTGATCTTGACTCTGAAATGTCTGAAATGGCTGCTGAAAGTTTTGAAAACCCTGCTGTGTGCTGGAATTGCTGGAAAGGTGAAAACCTGCTGGAAGTTGTGATTTTGTGCTGGAAATTGCTGTGTACTTGCTGAAATTGTGTGTAGGGCTGAAATTGTTGACGGTGGTATTGTTGCTGGAATGTGTCCTGAAAATTTGGGAAGGCTGAATGACTGCTGAAATTTGATTTTGTGTAGGAAACTGTTGCTGTGGCTGCTGTGAACTCTGAAATGAGGGATGATTTTGCTGAATTTGATGATTGGAAGGCGGTTTTTGGTAAAAAGAATTACCATACTTCAAATTTGGGTGGTCCCTCCAACCCGGATTGTAGGTAGATGAGTAGGGGTCATTTCTTCGTTGGAATGGAGCTCTAGCCAAGGCCGCAACCGATTCATCTTGTTGGAGATTTGGACAATGGTCGAATAATGTTCTTGGCTTGAACAAATGCTACATACTCTTGTAACTTGATTTGGAAATGAAGTTGTTGTTAATTTGAGGCTTGGTTCACATTGTTCACTGCCATTTGCTTCACTAAAGATGCCAACTCCGTCAATTGGTTCTCCAACAAGGAACTTTTGCTTTCTTTTTGTTCATTAGGCGACACTTGAGCTTCATGAACCCCTCTTGTAGTGAGTGCTCTGCTCCCAAATTGTTGAGTATTCTCCGCCATATTAGAAATGAGTACTCTAGCTTGCTCCGGAGTTTTATTTACCAAGGCTCCCCTGCCGCCGCATCAATCATGCTCCTATCCATAGGTAATAAACCTTCATAAAAATATTGCACAAGAAGTTGCTCACTAATTTGGTGTTGAGGGCAGCTAGAGCATAACTTCTTGAACCTCTCCCAATAATCATAAAGGGACTCTCCAACCACTTGTTGAATCCCACAGATACTCTTTCTGATAATGGCGGTCCTTGATGCTGGAAAAAACTTCTCTAAAAATGCTCTCTTCATTTCAATCCAACTAGCAACATGTCCAGTGGGCAAATAATACAACCAATCCTTAGCAGCCCCAGTCAAAGTAAAAGGAAATGCTCTTAACTTAATGTCTTCTTCAGAAACGCCCTGAGGCTTCATAGTAGAGCACACCACATGGAACTCGTGCAAGTGTCTGTTTGGATCCTCCCCAGATAAACCCTGAAACTTTGGCAACAAATTTATGAGTCCCGATTTGAGCTCAAAACTCCCCCTAGCTCTGGATAAGCTATGCTGGAGTACTGAAATGCAGCGTCAGGTGCTGCGAGCTCCTTCATGGTTCTCTGGTGGTCTGCCATGTCAATGCCTGAGTGAGTGCGGATAGTCTGAAGTGGAGGGATATCTGTCGTCTCAGTAAGAATGGCCTGGCTCCTCCTGACTCTGAAGGTCCTCTCAATCTCAGGATCGAAATCTTCTAATTCAGCACCTAGAGACCTGGTCATAAAAGCAGAACAAATCGCAGTAAAAGTGGATAAACAAGTAAACAGATAAAATCAATCCAAAGATATGCAATAAGCACAAAATAGTCAAGAATGATATGAAATAAGTGCAGCAAGCTAAAATCAAACAAGTCAACTAACAGTTCCCCGGCAACGGCGCCAAAAATTTGACGGCCCAAACTATGTGTCACAAAAGTAGGCCTCAAATTTAGAATTTATAAATGAAAGCTGGAAACCCTTTTACAATCAAAATATAAGAATGTAGCAAAGGGGCCACAGGTCGTATTTTTCTCGGGGCTAGTTGTCGTGCTTGATTCAAACTTGAAGTTATGTGTCATTTTTGGGTTTCAAACAATAAATGGATTTTGGTTTGTAATTGAAACGAAATTGCAATGGAAAAATAGAACCTTGATTTACAAACTAAACAAGAAAATTGGACTAAAAAGCTCAACTAAGGAAAAATCTAATCAACACTTACAAGTTTTTGGAAACTGTTTTCTGATTTCAAACACAAAGGGAATGCTAAACACTGAAGTAAAAATAGTTATATAGTTTTCGGAAATCAATAAGCTAAGACAAAAATGTATCATGCAAAATGGGAACTCAACCAAGCAATGCAATTCAACTAGCTAAAGATTTCGGAACTCACCACTGCCATCGAGATTCAAATACGAGTAAGTGCAAGTTTGTTAATTCAAACACAATCTTATTCACAAAACCAAGTTAATTCAGATTGCAAAAAAACTTCAAATCTGTTGGCAGCAAGGAGAAATTCCTTGTGCCAAAAACTTCTCCAAGTTAAGATATGAGTAGATTTTGGCTCAACTGTTTCAGCGAGTGTTTTAATGGAAAACAATTGAATTAAGAAAGAACTAAGCAAGTTTAGGCAAGGACTCGAAACTGAAAACAATTCTATAGAAGCACGAATTGGAAATGAAATAAGCAGAAAACAGATTTGATCTTTTTCAGATTTGAGATGGCAAACACAATGGAATTGATGCACAAAACTTAAAGCCAATGCTACTTTAACCCAAAACAATATCTATCTAATACTAAATCAAAGATTGATAACTAGAGCTCGGAAACAACTCAGAAAAGCAGAATCTGAGACAAACTCAGAAACTGAATGAAATTCAGAATCCTTGGCACGCAAATTGGATTGGCACGCAGAATTTAACTAAACAAACTAAAATTGAACTATTGATCACTAAACAAGTCCTATATTACTCTACTTGCAGAATTGAAGCTAAACTACAGCTAAGAACTAAAATCAAAAATCACAGCAGCTGAATAAGGATTCAGAATAGAACAGTGCAAGAATCGAAAATTACAGCTAAAAACTAAAATTAAAGCTAAACTAATCCTCAACTCCTTCCTCAGCTCAAGACTTCTTGGTTGTCAATCAAGACCGGCTTCGAACCCCTAGGCTCGGCAAATCAATGGAAATCCATTCTGAAGTTGATTCTGCACAAATCTGCACTTGCTGGAATTTTGATCCGATTCACTCTTTCCGATGGAGAGCTGCGATGTTGATTTGGGAGACTTCAGAGGCCACTGAGAACCCCTACAAGTGGTTCAGAACTTGGAAATGGATTGTGGAGAGAAACAATGATCGGACTGAGAACTGCCGAAACCCCAAGCACTTCCTGTTCCGGCGCAAATGACAGAATTCTTCAAGAATTGATCTCCAAGACTCAGAACTCGATCTGGAATGGTAGATGAGGTGGTCACGCCTTCTTGGAACAAGAATTTTGAAAAACGATGAAGAAACAGGAAGAACGCGAAGAACAGTGGAGCTGGGCTGAAGACGCGACAAGGTTCGGCTGTGGAAATTTCCTTAAGTATTAACCAATGGACGGCTCAGATCGATTTGCTTCAATCCAACGGCTGATCTTGGTCTGATTTAAGCCAAACTTTGATGATGATGATCTGGGGTCAGGATCTGCCTCGTGGTAGCTCGGATCCTCCAGATTTGCAACGGATGGTCCAGATCAAGCTAGCCTTTGAATGGATGATCTAGAGCCCTCCAAGCTTGATCCAACGGTCGATCGAGCTCAGATTGTGATGAAACCTTCAGATCTTGATCAAGGTGCTTGATCAACCCTAGCCCTAGCTCGGATTGCTTCAGATCATCCCGGATGGCTCAGATCTAGCCGCTTTTGAATCAACGGCCCGGATTTAATCGTAATCTTGATAATCTGATCCGGGTCACTTCCGACTCGAGTTTGACCCAATATGCCCTAGGTACTTGAACCTTTTATGCCTACAAAAATAAATCAAGAATTTAGTGACCAATTAACTCAAACATATGTAATTTTGCAATTAAGTCCAAAATAAAGGTAAGTTCTAAAACCTAGGGCAATTTCACAATTTTGACAATAAAAACATAGATCAAACATGGATTTAAGCAACTCAAACGATCAATAAAATGGAATCTATCACGCGTATATAGAATTACCCAAAGTAAACGGTCAACGATCGTGGGCCTTGGAGTAGGAGTCGACACAGGCTCCGAACCAAGTAAATCGACTGTGTCTTTGTGCTGTGACTGTTTTTATTTTATTTCCGCTGCGTACGTGCTCTTTACGAAAATCCGAAAGTTTTCCGATATTCACCCCCCCCCTCTATCGGTGTTCTCGATCCAACATTATTTAGTCACACGCACTACGAGTAATCCGAGGGATTTAAAACAAGTTGAAAATTGGATTTTCCGATCAAGAGAAATAAGTCGAATCTGAGTTAATCAGAGGTGCAACGGAAGCTTAATATGGCTAAGTCTTTTGAAGGCTTATTGGGCGAATTAAATGAGTTTAATTCGCGATGGGATTGGCTCAGTTTGGCCGGCCAAAGAGGGTGCCAACCCTCTTTGGTTTGGCCGGCCACAACAAGGGGGAGAAACCAATTAATTTGGTTTAATTAATAAAATAAATCTAGTGAGATTTATTTTATAAAATTATGGATAAATAAATTTATATAAAGAAATTTATATAAAGAAATTTATATAAAGAGATTTATTTTCATGGAAATTAAAATAAACCTTGGATTGGTTTATTTTATTTTATAAAATGAATAATGGATTGATTTACCATGATAAAGAAATTTATAGAAATTTATTCTTTTTTTTTGGAAATTAAAATGAACCATGGATTGGTTTATTTTATTTTATAAAATCAATTATGAATTGATTTTTTCCATGATAAGAAAAATTAATAAGATAAATTTCTTGTAAAATTTATTCCATAATAAAAGGGGAGACATGGTTATTTTTATTAAGTTATAATAAAAACTTGACATAACGGAATAATTCATAAGAAATTTATAAGATAAATTTCTTGTAAAATTTATTCCTAATTAAAAGGAGAGGTGTATTTGTTTTATTATAAAGTTAGTTATAATAAAACTAGGCATAACGGAATAATTCATAAGAAAATTTATAAGATAAATTTCTTATGAAAATTTATTCCGTTAATTCCGTTAAGAGGGAGACTTAGCAATAGAGAGGCTACTATATAAAGGAACCAAAGGTAAGCCTTGAATTCCAATTAATCAAGAGATTAAGAAGCTCTCTCTCTCTCTCTATTCTCTCCCTCTCTCTCTCTAGGGGCTGGCGTCCACCCTCTCCCTCTAGGGCCGGCGCCCACTTCCTCCCCTAGGGCCGGCGCCACCTCCCCTAGCCGTGAGCCTCCTCCACCAAGAAGGTGCCAAAGAAGAAGAAGAAGAAGCGGATCGCAACTCCTTCCTTCCCGGAATTTAGATTCCGTTACTTGGTGGTTAGTTTCCTTTCTTCTCTCTTGATCTTCTAGTTGTGCCTTTAGAGAATCTAGTAGTTCTCGTCGGCACAAAACTCGTGACTTTGCAAAGTCATCCCGAAGAGAACTCGGCATGGACGCGAATAGAGGCGGAGCTTCCAAGGGACGCTACGGTTGGATCTCGTCCCTTACTTCGAGTTACGCGAGGTACTTAGTAAATTAGTTTACTTTTCCGCAAAGTTTTAATTTATGATCATGTCAACACATCATAAGGTTGCATACTAGATACGTGGTTAAAATAATTTGAGAAATTATTTTATGCTAATTCTTCCGCTGCACGTAAAAATTTAAAATTTTACGAACCCGTATCCTTGTCAACATGCACCCAGTCCCAACACCTTCACGTACGCCTCGAAGTCCGCATCCCTCGGCTCATCATCTCTGCTATCCAACGGTCCCTCGGATGCACACGTAAGCCTCTAGCTTGCCTCCATGCCATCCTTCACCTGAAGACATCAACCAAGTCCATGTGTACCTGTACACCTGCACACTCATGTACACATATGAGAACAACACACATCCTAACTTAACCATATTGCCCATACATCAAAATATCATGATCCTCCAGATCATCTCAGGGTCGATTGCCCCAACACTTTTCACCCCCAAACAAGCATTTAGCAGGGTTTAGTTTCAGTCTGTCGACCCTCAAGGTATTGAATGTTTCCTCTAGGTCAGCTATCATGTCCTTCCCCTTCTCCATCTTGATCAGGATATCATCTACAGATACTTCAATGTTCATTTCGATTTGATGGCGAAAGACCTTATCCATCATCTGCTGATAGGTTGCTCCTACGTTGAGCAACCCGAACGGCATGACATTGTAGCAATAAGTGTTATCTGCCGTTACAATACTAACCTTCTCTTGGTCTTCCTAGGCAAGGATAACCCGGTGGTATCACTGATATGCATCCAACATTGAAATGAAATCACAGGCAGAGAAAGAAGCCACCAACTGATCAATGTGAGGCAAGGGGTAACAGTCTTTAGGGTAGGCTTTATTTAAATCACGAAAATCAATACAGACCCATCATTTACCCCCGGGCTTAGGGACTCTTACAACATTCGCAAGCCAGGTCAGGAATTAAACTTCTCTTATATGTCTGACCTTCAACAACTTTGCGACCTCCTCCCTGATTATCTTGTCTTGCTTGGGTACAAAGTGTCTTCGCCTCTGCTTCACCGACCAGGCTCCCGGGGTTATATACAATCGATGTGTGGCCAATGTAGGGAGGACTCCCTTGATTTCTTCAGTAGCTCATGCAAATACATCCTGATGGTCCATCAAATAGCTGATCAGTTGGCTTCTAAGTTCTGGCACATGATCAGCAGCAATTCTTGTAACTCCTCCAGCTTGCTGAGGATGAATTTGGACTTCTTTGCTTTCGACCTCCTTGTGTTCTTCTTTAGCACCCTCTTTTTCGTGGGGATTGTCTAGGTCGATTTGCATGGCTTCATGTGTCCTTGGGTTCATGCAGGCTTCTGTTCTAACCTCCCCGCTGTAACACCACTGGGAAGCCAGTTGGTCCCCTTTGACTTCGACCACCCGCTCTCCGGCCGAAAATTTGATCTTCTGGTGGTAGACTAAGACCACCGCCTGAAATAGACTAAGCGCCGGTTGCCCTAGAATGGCATTGTAGGACGAGGGGCATCCACAATCATGAAGGAAGTCCTCCTTGTCCTCTCTAGCGCGTCGTCCCCCATTGACAGAGATAGGGAGATTTGTCCCATTGACTGTCCTCGGTATCCAGTGAAGCCGAAGAGAGGGTTGGAGACAGGATGTAACTCATTCTCGTCGATCTGCATCTGGTCCAGAGCCGCCTTGTACAGGATGTTGAAGGAGCAACCTATATCTACAAAGATGCGTTTAATCTCGTAATTAGATATTCGGGCAAGGATTACCAGTGCATCTTCGTGGAGGGCTTCCAAGTCCTCCAGATCGTCAAGGCTGAAGGAGATAACAGGGCCCTGTCGCTTCTCCTTGTCTGTCCCGATAGCATAGTTCTCCAGCCAATGGGTATGGGGCTTTCCTTACCCAATGAGAGTCTCCTCCAGTATGACCTCCTGAGATTACTCCCACATGGCCCGATGGAGGTTCGCAAGCTGGAGCTTTGCCCTTCTTGGGGTCTCTTTCTGGGGAGATAGACAGGTGGGGCACTATCTCCCGACTCCTTCCTCTCAAGAGCAACCGAGACCGATATCTGGATCTGTCTTCCCCCGACTGTCATCGATGAGGGGAAGGGCTTCGACGAGGAAACCACCGTCGATACCCCGCTTTTTTCCACCTTTTGTGGGGCTTGGCATTCGCGTCCATAGATCTCCTCTTCTTCGGGGTGTAACACTCTTTTGTAGAGTACATTGTGCTTTCGTGGAAGTCGCAGTATTTCATCGTGGCTCGAGTCCCTCAGTGTCAACCATCTCCACCACCCTCTTCTTGTCGGCCCAATGATCCTTACCTGAGCAAGGATCTTTTGCTCGAGTTGGAGCAGGTGGTTCTCTCTTCTTAAATCATACCGAGATTTGGATAGGGACTCCTGCCGAATCTTTGCGATGGGCATGCTGTACCTCCTTGACGTTGATGTGCTTGACTAACCTCCCCAATAAGTCATCGAAGCTGGTTGGCAACTTCTTCACCAGTGATCGAAAGAAATGGCCTTCAGAGAGTCCTTGCGTGAAAGCGTTAATGAGGATCTTTGAAGTGGAGGTTGGCACGTCCTGAGCCACACAATGGAATCGCTGGATATAGTCCTTCAGCTGTTCTTTGGTCTTCTACTTAAGGGCGAACAGGTTCAACGTCGTCTTCTGATATCGCCGACTGCTGGCGAAGTGGTATAGGAAGACGTTTCTAAACTCCAGAAATGAGTTTATCAAACTTTGGTGCAGATGCTGAAACCATCTCTGGGCAGTCTCTGATAAAGTGTTCAAGAACACCCGACACTTCACACTATCTGTGTATTGGTGTAACAGAGTTGCGTTCTCGAACTTGTAAATATGGTCCTCTGGATCCGTCTTCCCATCGTAATCAGTAATTTCTAGACTGTAAAATTGCTTGGGCATGGGATCCATTATGATATCTGGAGAAAAAGGAGTAGATGGAGACACCAGGAGAGCTTTGGAGCCAATGACCTTTCTCGGTCTCTCCTCCTGTCGTAAAATGCTGGAGGTGACGAAATATGCCCTCTCCCTTTCTCTTATGGAATCTCGCCTAGGCACTGGAGTGTAGGATCGGTGTCAGTTGAGAGGGGGGTGAATATCGACTCAAAATTATCTCGAAAAACTTCATCGTTTGTTCATCTTTCTATCAGAGTTAGTACGCAGTGGAAAGATAAAATAGAATAAAGAAAGACACAATAAGAACTCATGGGATTTACTTGGTTCCCAACCCCCCAGGGTCAGTACGTCCAAGGCTTAAGTACTCAGAGTGAGTCCACTAGTGGTCTCCTTTCCGGACTTTCTGGAGGTGGAGAAACCCGTCTTACAGTTTAAAAGGCAAGCACAAATAGAGACAATAATTACAGCTTGTAATTAAAAGCAAACCAACAAGAAATCTCGGCTAACTCTGGAAGTCTGAAGCGCTGCGCACTTCTTCCTGGAGCCTCCTTGGTCGCAGAGCTTCGTTGTAGTACTTTTGTTTTGCACAGAATGCTTAGACATATTGGAAACTTGGATACTTGAGATGAGGGGTCGAACCCTTTTATATACTGAGTTCTCGGGCGCCAGCCACGTGTGGTCAAAGTTTATCTGTAGCAGCAAAACTCGTGTATAGATAAATCTGCCCTTCCCAGGCGCCTGGGAAAGGTTCTCTTGGGCGCCTGATACCAATCAGGCGCCCAGGAAGGCCACTTCCCAGGTCAGATTTTCCTGCGTTTGTTCTCCTATCTTACCTCCAACTCCAGGTACCTGTAAGATAATAAACACAAGCCAAACATACAAATAATCTTAGCTTGAATTGATTGGTTCTAACTTTGGATTTCACCCGAAATCCTAGGTCGAACCAACGCCTAATGTTCCCTTTCCCAGGGAACGCGTCCTCACCTACTCCACCTTGGAGAAGTTACCTTTTCCAACTGGGACCTCCGGTTAGACTTTTGCTCAGCCTCCGAGAACTCGGATCTCGAGACGTCTGACCTCGACCCGTCTCTACTTCTGTCCACGATCCCCGCTCGGCTAAGTCTTTTTCCCGATCCTCGACCAGGACTTCGTGCTTTACCTCCGAGACTCCCGGATCTCGAGACATCCGACCTCGACCCGTCTCTACTTCTGTCCGTAGTTCTCACTCGGCTAAGACTCCGTTGCCTGATCCCCGACCAGGACTTAGTGCTCAGTCCCCCGGACCAAGCCTTCGTGCCCAGCTTCACTCACCATGACTTCGTCCACCTAGCTTCACTCACTAGGGCCCTACTTCACTCACCAGAATTTCTTCCACCTAGCTTCACTCACCAAGATTTCTTCCACCTAGCTTCACTCACTAGGATTTCTTCTACTATAATTACTTCTTTGCTAGTCATCTTAATCCTGACTAGACTTCTTCCAACCTTCTGGTAAGTATACCAAACCTCAAGTCCAGTTTGGTTTAATCCCTAGGTCACCCTGACCAACCCTGGGTTCTATTTACTCTGCCAAACATCAGATCATGTTTGGCTATCCCTTTGTTAACCTAATCAAACCTGGGTTTACCCTATGAAACATCAAGTCCTGTTTGGCTTAATCCTTGATCACTTTGACTAACCTAAGTATATTGTCACTTATAGTTCTGTCAAACATCAGGTCCTGTTTGGCTAACCCTTTGTTAAACTTGATCAAACCTGGGTTTATCCTACCAAACATCAAGTCCTGTTTGGCATAACCCATGATCACTTTGACTAATCTTAGTATATTGTCAAACATCGAAACCCTAGAGAATGGTTGTTCATCCCTGATGCTCTTTACACCAACATCGAGCTGTCATTGCCGGTCTCGCTAGTGGCGAGACGAATCATCGATTCCGGTGGTGAGAGGCTGACATTCTTGGGATTTCAGCCTACCCCGGAGCTGCTCGTTGTGAGGCGGCTTGCTCGATCTGATGCTGCTCCAGTGCTCCTCTGACGACGTTGGTGACTAACCGATCTAACTCCTCCCACGTCAGAATGATGGGTTGTCCCTCTGGGTTTGTCATCATTGTGTTCCTTCTGGTGCTTTGATGTTTCTCACAGACAATGCCAACTTGTTCCGGAAGTGAACGACGGGGATGGTGAGTCACCAAAGCGTAGCCCATGACGATGGTGATGGGGAGAGGATGTCTGCACCCTGCGAGATTAACACGAGTGTTAAAAGAAATGCACCAGAAGATTTTACGGTGGAGTCCTCTCCGACGCTCAAGTCAGAAATCTTATCAATTTCGGAGGACAACGAGGAATCGAATTTGCTATAGTTTCGGAAAGTTTACCCCCTTTACCTAGATGTTGAGGCATCTTATATACCTAAGGTCTTTATCACACGTGTCCTCACGTTCTCCTCTACATTCCATAATCATCGGTTACTTGATAGATATCCTTTCTTTTGGTAATGACCACTGCAATCATTAAGGCCTTAATTATTATGCATTGTGAATAATAATTATCCGATGACTTTCCTATTCTGGAAGGAGGAGCGGATACTTGAAGTCGAGTTTTATGATTCTTATGTTGATCTTTGGGTTCCACTCTCCCATGTCGGTCTCGGAGTCTCATCTCCCGAGTTGACCTCAGGGCCTTCATCCATCTTTCTGAGATAGTCTCGAGAGCCCGATTCTTGGTCTGACCTTGGGGGCGTTCTTCCATTCTCCCGAGGTAGTCTCGGGAGCCCGATTGCCGGTCTGACCTCAGGGCACTGGTTCGGCGGGCCCTGACACGTAGCTTCCCGTGCCACATTTCTACCCCGAGATGCTCATCCTTATCAACGGCATTGTTGATTTATTCTTCCTCCATTCTGGACATTAGTTCTTGTAGTTCTCATGCTTATGGCTTTTAAAACACTTGATATGGCTCTTATCCCTCTGGACTCCTGGTGCTGGTACATCCGTTGCCACCGGTTGGGTCATCCGAATCTTATGAGTATGACACTTATTTTTGTAGTGTCCTCTCTCCCTACGCTTGAAACAAGTTATATGAAATTTAAAACTTGACATAATTAAATTTACCTTTTTTGCCCTTGTCTCCCTCTCAATTCCTGACCTTCTTGCTCCTTCGGCGGTAAGTTCGATCAGAGCCTCCTACTCTGATACCAATTGTAAGATCGGTGTCGTCAATAGAGGAAGGGTGGGTGAATATCGACTCTCATGAACTTTCATCTTCTCATCGATCGTTCATCATTCTTATCAGAGATGTTAGTAGTGCGTAGCGGAATATTAAATAAATAAAAGAAAACACCACAAAGATGACACACAGGATTTATTTACTTGGTTCCGAACCTCCAAGGATCAGTACGTCCAAGGCCTATCTACTCTGCGTGAGTCCACTAATGGTCTCCTTTCCAGAATTTCTGGAGGCGGAGAAAACCCATCTTACAGTTCAATATTACAAGCACAAAAAACTAAAATTTAAGTATAACTTATAATAAAAGCAAACCAAAAAGAAATGAAGATCCCAGCCAATCCGGAAGTCCAAAGCATAGCGCACTTTCTCCTAGAAACTCCTTGGTCGTAGAACTTCGCCTTAGCAGTTTTGCTTCGCAGAGATTGAGTAGTAGGATGATGGAATTGATGTTTTGAGACCTCAGCTTAAACCCCTTTATATATTGGTCACTCAAGTGTCCATGTAGCCTTCTCAGGCGCCCTAAGTGGATACTTATCTGATCTGGTCGTCAAGCCTTATCATCACAGATAAAACCTGCGAACTTGGTCTCGAGTGCCTGAGACCAATAGGGGCACTCGGGACCTAGGGCTCCCGAGTGACTCTCGAGCGCCCGGGAGCCACTTGGGCGCCCTAAGTCCCAAGCGCCTCTATTGGTCACAAGCGCTCAAGACCAAGTTCTCAGGTTTTATCTGCGATGATAAGGCTCAACGACCAATCGGATAAGTATCCACTTAGGGCACCCGAGAAGGCTACACGAGCCCCCGGAAGCCACTCGGGCGCCCAGGTCCTTTCAGGCGCCTAGAAAAAGTCGCAGATTGTAGTTTGCTTTTTGCTTTGCTTTTACACTCCTTTCTTTCCTCCAGCTTCAGATTCCTACAAGACAAGCAAACACAAACCAAGCAAACATCCTAAGCTCAACTTTTGTAAGTCTACCTGACCTACATGGCTTTGCTTGGAGTCAACTCTCCAAGACGTTACTACCTAAGGTCAACATCTTAGGGTTTCCCATTGCCCAGCGTCACTCACTAGGACTTTACCTTGCCTAACTTCACTCACCAGAACTTTTACCCAACTTCACTCACCAAGATTTTGTGCCCAATCTGCGGTCAGTCTTCATGCCCAGCTTCACTTATCAGAACTTTGTTACCTATCTTCACCCACTATGACCCAACTTCACTCACCAGGATTTCATGTCCGATCCTAGACCAAGACTTCAATGTCCAACTCTCAGCCAAGTCTTCATGCCCAATTCCCCGAACCAGGACTTCGTGCCTTGCTTTACTCACCAGGACTTCGATGCCCAACCCTCGGTTAGTCTTCATGCCTAATTCTCCGAACCAGGACTTCGTGCCCACCATTACTGACCAGGTCTTCGGTGCCTTGATAAGAACTTCTTTGCTAATTATCTGATCCTGACTAGACTTCTCTCTGTCAAACATCAAGCCCTGTTTATCTTAGCCCTTAGTCTAACTGACCAGATTTAGGTTTAGTCACTTTATTAAATATCAAGTCTTATTTGGCTTAATCCTTGGTCAAACTAACTAGCCCTAGGGTCAGCACTGAAGGTGCCTCGATCAAAGCTTATCGTTGAGTGACGGTTGGCGTAGTGGATAAACTTTTATCCATCTGAGACGCCTCAGATCATAATTGAGGAGCCTCAGGTTCACGACAACACAACGTTCACTTTGAGTTTCGAACTATAAATATCCCCCTAAAGCTAGGATTAAGTATTAACAATTGTAATTCATTTTCCTAGTCATGTTATGAGCTGTTCAATGCCTATAAGAGGCTACTCTGCCTACAACGAAGGATTTTTTCATTAGGGGAGCTTTTCAACACCTTGAACTAACAACTACCCTGGTTACAACCAAGTAACCCTGCTTGTCTCTTACTAGCTTTTATAATTATTGATTTATTTATGTTCAATTTAACTGCTTAAATAACTTGTTCATCTATGCAAAGAGTTAGCAAAAGATCTAGTTTTTATTTATAGGGCTATTCACACCCCCCCCCTCTAGCCGGCCTATATGGGACCTACAAGTGGTATCAGAGTCCAACCGCTTCAGGAGAACTAACCACCACCTAAAGCAAGAAGACGATGACCAAAACTAACATTCATCCGCCAAAGTTTGAGGGGGAGTTCGCGACATGAAAGCGAGAAATGGAGGTATTCATTAGAACTGATTATGATATTTTATTAACAATAAAACATGACTTTGAAGTGGTCATAGACGAGAATGACAAGATAAAAGAAGTGCATCACTGGAGCAAGAAGCAACAGACAGACTCTGTAGCCAATGCCAAGGTAGAATTCCACCTGCTGACAGTATTACCACCTCAAGAAGTCGACTGCATCGGCAGTTATAACTCGACAAAAGAACTCTGGGAGAAGTTCTTAGAACTTTACGAAGGCACATCAAAAACTAAGTTAGCAAGAAGCGACCTCCTCTGAAATTAGCTAACCAACATCCGGATGAAGGAAGGAGAAATGGTGGCCGTGCTTCATGCAAAGATCAAAGAGTTGATTACCAGACTCAACAACCTCAGCGAATCAATAACGAATAGAGACTCGATCCGATATGCTCTGAACGCCTTCCCTAGAACCCAAGAGTGGACATCGATAGTACATGCCTATTATATCTCAAAAGACCTAGAAGTAATTTAGAAGATTTTTTTCTAACTTTGCACTACATGAATCTTGATGTACAGGATCTAGAAGATAAGACAGATAACATCGCCCTGAATGCAAGAAGGACTCAACCAGATTCAGAATCTTTGGCCGATAAAGAGGAAACAACATATATGGTAAGAAAACTCAGTAAATACTTTAAGTCTAATAAGTTAAATACAAGAAACATTCTTTAAGAAAGAGGCAAGTCAGATGTTACCATTGTGATGAAGAAGGTCACATCAAGGATCAATGTCGAAATTGAAGAGCAAAAGAAGGAGAACAAGCCTCAACAAAAGAGTCTGAAAGCGACGTCGGACGACGCATCATCAGATAAATCCAAGATCAAAGCCTACACCGGACTAGCACTTATGACAAGTCATTGAGAGGATGATGAAGCAACCACCTCCGAAATGAGTATCGATGAAGGGGGAGATTTGACAGAAGAGAGTAGCAATGAAAGGGGAGCATCCAGTCTCAGACACGACGATATGGTATGTAAGGTATGCAAACTTCCTCCCGATAAACTATACTCTGGTATTAGATCCATACTTAGGAGCTTATGTAAATTAAGGACCAAGAATTTAGATTTGAAAAAGAAATTAACTCATTCATGTCCTTTAGAAATGTATGATTCTGTAAAGTGTGAAAATAATAAATTGAAAAAGCAAATAGAAAAAATAGAAAAAGACCTGACATGCACAAATAGTTTTTCACTTAAAAAGAATTTTAAATACTGGAGGACTTAACTGGTATATTAAGAACCATATGGGCTAAATAACAAAAATACCCAAGAATTACATTTTACCACAGTTCCTGATTAACCGTGTAGGTAAAAACATATTTTGGATTCCTAAATCGATTCTAAATTGTTAAATTTTGGATTCCTAAATCGATTTTTTTTTGTGTTGAATAAAGTGTCTTTAAATTTCTTGATTATTAGAATATCCAAATCGACTAGTAATATTTGAAGTTAAATCATTTCCAAATTTTGTTATGATGTATGAAGACTTTATCTACTTATTGTAATTTTTAAATTTTTTAAATGTTTGATGAATTTTCATGATTTCTTTTCAAAAATCAATTTTTTAATTTTAAAAAATACATAGAAAATTATCTTCAAAAAATTCAATTTTTGGGGGATATGCCTATTATATGTTGACCATTGCAAAAAATTAGCAGATTCTTTTTCATTAAAACCTAATTTTGAAAATTATTTTTTCAAAATTATCAAGTTTATAATAGAAATTATTTGTATAGACATGTTTATTTGACTTGAAATTTTTACAAAGTTAGGTTCATTGATTTTACACTTTGACTAAAATTTTAAAAATTTTATCACAATTAGTTTATTTTTTGTGAATTTTTAAACAAAAATCATATTTTTAATTTTATAAATATATAGAAGATTATTTCTCATAATTATAATATTTCAATATCTGAACGTTGTATTATGAATGTTATGAAAAGTTATCATAATTCTTTCAAGTGAAAATCTAATTTTGAAAATTCACATTAAAAAATTATCTGTTTGTTTAAAAAAAATTTATGAACCTCCACAAATATTATAGTCTCCTAACTTCTTTTTGTTTAACCCTTAAAATATTTTTTTCTATTTTTCATATTTTTCTACACATATTGTTTTTATCTCATTTTTTGATGTGATGAAAGTGGGAGAGTTATATTCTTCTTTGCATTATTTTTTGTACTAAATTGCATGATTTGTTTTAGTTTTTTTATAAACAAATTATTATTTTCTTGTTTTTATTTACCCTAACTTAACTTGGGTTGATGCACATCAAAAACGAAGAGATTGTAAGTATCTCGGGGTATTTTTGATATGATCAACCAAGTCAAGTTAGGTCCTGATTGTGTTTGATCCCTATATCTAAGTGTGCAGGAGCTTTAGAGCACAGAAAGTTAAACAGAAGATGTAGCAGACAAAAAGAATGACACGGGAAATGAACTGACAAGTTCGGTGCATCCGAGGGACGCGAACACTGCGAAAGAGTACATCGGTGGATGAGAAGGGTGTGCGTGATGCCCGAGTGAAGAGAAGCCGAGAGGAAGCCTATTCGAGGTGAAGGCCAAAATAGACTTCAGGTGAGCCTAACTCTGGTTGGCCGAAAATCATCCTAGCGAACGAAAGGATGAAAAGTCAACGTGAATGTTGACTTTGACCAACTTGTCAACTGAAGCACTTTAGTTGACTGAGAAGGCACCTCAGTTGAGTCGGGTCAGTTCTACACAAAAGAGAAACTAAGGTGCCTCCGTTTAGACCTGAGGCACCTTAGATGAGAAGTGAGGCGCCTCAGGTCGGAACTGAGGTGCCTCGAATTAAAGCTTATCGTTGAGTGACTATTGGCATTGTAGATAAGGTTTTATCCATCTAAGGCATCTCAAATCATAACTAAGGCACCTCAGGTCAACGTCAGCACAACGTTCATTTTGAGTTTCTGGCTATAAATATCCCCCTAAAACTAGGATTAAGTATGAATAATTGTAATTCATTTTCTTAGGAATTTTGTGAGTTATTCAAAGTCTGTAAGAGACTGCTCCACCTACAATGAAGGAGTTTTTCATTAGTGGATTTTTTTTTCAATGTCTTAGACTAGCAACCACTTTGGTTGTAACTAAGTAACCTTGCTTGTCTCTTACTAGCTTTTATACTCATTGATTTATTTATGTTCAGTTTAATTGCTTAACTAACATGTTCATCTTTGCAAAGAGATAGCAAAAGATCTAGTTTTTATTTACAGGGCTATTCACCACCCCTCCCTGTTGGTGAGAGCCCTAGAGCCGATCATGTAATGATTGTATGGACTAATTTGTATCATATTCCTATGTATAAATAAAGGCATGTTTTATGGTTATTATACTTACGTGTATTTGTGCCAATTAGCTAAGTATAATAATGTCCTTGAGTAGAAGGTTCTTATCTATATCAATCGATTGGTTGAATCGATAGTGAGATGATATAGAGAACACTACTCTAAATAATTCCTAGTCAAGTATTAACATTCAAGGACAATGTTAATACGTAGAGGCTAGCATGTAGGTCAACATGATGACTTGATCTCACAAGTCATAGATATAGAGATATCAAGTTGACACATGGGTATGCATTGGAGAATGTATACTGAATGACCCACCATGAGAATGTATCATGGATCGTTATATGAGTGTCATATACTTTCTCATGTGGCTATTAGTATGACTATTAGTCCTTGGACCTGAAGTCACCATGGATTCCTACATAAGGAGTTACGTACTTTGGCTTCGTCAAACGTCACCCGTAAATGGGTGGACTATAAAGGCGATTACTGGGTATGTAACAAATTATGGAGAGGGATGTGAGTGATGTAGATGGGATCTATCCCTCCTATATGACGGGAGCGATATCGTATTCTTGATAGAGTGAGACCACAAAGTGCATGGCCATGCCCAAGTGAGTCAATATGAGATATTGAACTCATTTGATTAGTGTGAGTCTACTTGGAGTTTAAGATATAGATTGACTCGAGGATGACACGGTCTATGCCTCAATTGAGTCAATCTAGATATCATGGATAGAGGGACATTATCATATATTGTGAGAGTCACAATTATTAGTCAAAAGGTGATGTTGGATCTCAACATTCTTGTAACTTGGGTAGCAATGATGTGTTGCTAGATACCGCTCATTGCTTATGTTTCTAAGAGGTTAGAAGCATTGCCAACGTTACAAGAACCTATAGGGTCACACGCAAAGAACAAATAGATGGAGAAAAATTGAAGTCAAGTTTGACTTGGCTAAATATGGAAAGTCCATAAAAGGCAAGTTTGACTTGACTTAAATCCAAATCAAGTTTGACTTGACTTGGTTCCACTTCAAGTTAGACTTGACATGGGAGAAGAAATGGAGTCAAGTTTGACTTGGCTAAATATGGAAAGTCCATAAAAGGCAAGTTTGACTTGACCTAAATCCAAATCAAGTTTGACTTGACTTGGTTCCACTTCAAGTTAGACTTGACATGGGAGAAGAAATGGAGTCAAGTTTGACTTGACTATTTATGGAAAGTCCATAAAAGGCAAGTTTGACTTGACCAAAACCCACCTCACCTTTGTTTGACCAAGTGATGACTTGGTTTCCCCCCCATTTGAATTTCGAATTCAAATTGAAAAGGGATATGGAAGGCCACCTAATGGCACTTAATAGCCATTATGGCCGGCCACCTAATGGCCATTAATGGCCATTAAGTGGCCGGCCACCATGAAGGAACAAAACCGATGTTTTGTTTCATTTTGGCGTGTGTGAGGCTTTTCTTCTTCTCTCTTGATTTTTGGTTGGAGTGCTTCTTCGACCTCTCCTCTTGGCCGAAACCTATAGGGTGCTAGCACACCTAAGGTTTTGATTCATCTTCATTTGTTCGCGTGGATACGTATAGAGGAGTGTCTGCTTTGATACTCTACGAGATCCGGCGGCCTTTTGGACAAGCGGGAAAGCGAAGGGCTACGCGTCAAGGGTAATGATTCTTATCAAGTAGATCTAATGTAGATTAAACTCGTACTCGAAAATCATATTATTATGTTCGCACGGATCCGTGGTCGAACTTCTGGGGTTTCCGCAACGCAAAAAGCGGTTTTTGCGGCCCAGAATTTCCAACAGTGGTATCAGAGCCACGTGTGAACCTTGTACGAGTTTAAATTTGTTTTTTTTTGTATTAGATACAAAATTTAAAGACAAATAATATTCTGTGATTTTTCAAAATTTATAGAATTTATGGGTATTTTTCTCATGAAGTCGAAGCAACAAGTGTTCGGACACTTGTAGGCTTCACCGATCGAGAAAAACTTTCCGAAACGGAAAGATCTCGCTATAATCTTTCGGGACAGCGGCTTAAGTTGTTGTAAGGTGATTTTGGGACACTCGCGAAATTCATTTCACGAGTAGGGGCGCCGCCCCTAACCCCGCGAGGGGCATTGTCCCGCAATCGTGCCCGAAAATCGTGTAGCGGGACCGTTACGGAAGTGTAACTCATAATATCGTAAAATTGTCGAAAAATTATAGAAATTTATTTAAAATACATAATTTGGAATTATGTATGGATTTGTGATGATCATGGCCCAATAAAAAACCCAATGTGATTGGAATGTGTTGTAATTCATATTACGGTCTGCGTACCGTTTTTGTGGTTGTGCGTGTTGTATAGTGTATGCGACCTGCGAGTCGGCTTCTTTTATTTTATTTCTGTACTTTCTTATTTTGTAATGTACAAAATGAAGACGCTGGGCGGTCCTTCCGAAGACGGAGTTATGGAGGGAGCCGACGACACGTGGCGGTCAAAGGAGAAGCTTGGAGAAGCGAAACCCTAGGTTGACCGTCCGATCTTCTCATTGGCTTGAGAAGATCGTAGTAGGGCCATGATCCAATCACAAATTAAATTATTTTATTATTTGCTTGTATGTGATGCATGCTAGAGTAAAATAATTAGAGCCTTGTGTATATGATACACCCTCTCTCTTGCGATTAGATTCGATCTAATTCAAATCAACTCATTCTCGAAATGCCTACCAAGTTTTGATACCTATCACTACCTCGATCATTTGTTGTTGTTGAATCTGCCAAAGCAGAGCAACACATTTAATCTTGGTAGGGTACGGAGGGACAATCTTGGTCCTGCCTATCACGGCTTGGGTGAGAACAAACTCAATCAGATTGAGTGAAACTAGTTAACTCGGTCGGATCGAGTCTGACTATAGGCATATTCCAATCGTTGGAAAGGTAGGATAAAAATCGCATTTATATTAAAACTTGGGCGATTTAGCCAAAGCTAACTCAAGTTTTTATGTAAATGTAAATTTTAATCCTATAAACAAGAGTTGCATAGAGATGTAATCGGTAAATTGTTACCTACCGATCGTACTAAGTCTTGGGCGATTTAGCCAAAGCTAACTCAAGGCTTAGTATGATGTGGATCTTGTCCCACTATATTATAGTTAAATTAGATAGAATCTTGTAGCGTGGTTTGACCACATCTATGACTTGATTCTATAAATTTTCTATAATTCAGTGGGAGAATCATTTAATTAAAGGCCTAATTAAATGAAAAGGAATATGTTATTTAATTTTCTGCATTTTATTATTGTAGATTGCCATGTCGACAAACGCAAATACTCTCTCCCTGCGATCTGTCCTTGAGAAGGACAAGCTCAATGGAGCAAACTTCCTGGACTGGTACAGGAACTTGAGAATAGTTCTCAAGCAAGAACGTAAACTGTACGTTCTGGAGCAGCCTATTCCCGAGGCACCTCCTGCCAGTGCCACGCGAGCTGACCGTGATGCTCACAAGAAGCATCAAGATGACGCATTGGATGTGTCATGCCTTATGCTCGCAACCATGAACTCTGAGCTTCAGAAGCAACATGAGTTAATGGATGCTTTCGATATGGTTGAGCATCTGCGTCAACTGTATCAAGGACAAGCAAGGCACGAGAGATTTGAGATCTCTAAGACACTGTTTCAGTGCAAGATGCAAGAAGGGACTCCCGTAGGTCCCTATGTACTCAAGATGATTGGGTACATAGAGAATTTACAGAGATTGGGATTCCCACTGGGCCAAGAGCTGGCCACAGACTTGATCTTGCAGTCCCTACCCGAAAGTTATAGTCAATTTGTCATGAACTGGAACATGAATGAAATTGACAAGCCTCTGCCTGAGATGCTCAGCATGTTGAGAACTGCTAAGCTCAATCTTAAGAAGGCCAAGCCCATTTTGATGGTGCAGAAGGACAAAGGTAAGGGCAAGCCCAAAGGCAAGGGAAAGTCTCAAGCCAAGGGCAAGGGCAAGGGCAAAGCACTGAAACCCAAAGGAGGGGTTGCCAAGGATGCTACCTGCTTCCACTGTGGTGAGACCGGACACTGGAAGCGGAACTGCAAGAAATATATGGAAGATCTCCAGAAGAAGAGAAGTCAGACTTCTACTTCAGGTATTCATGTTATAGAAGTCAATTTGTCTATTTCTACATCATGGGTATTAGATACCGGATGTGCTTCTCACATTTGTACTAATGGCAGGCGCTGAGAAATAGCAGGACATGACAAAAGGGCGAG
>JAGFNQ010006819.1:0-32699 GCA_024364735.1 Boesenbergia rotunda | reverse complement strand
ATCGCCTTATGATTGTAATCATTTACTTTAATAAATGAATATTCACTATTTGAGTATACATGTTCGTGTATTTGATTGAGATCTTAAACTCATTTACTGAATGTCCGCAATACAATTCACAGCATGAGAGAATTTGTGATGAATTCACAACTAGTGATTATCTCTACATGTGCAATTGTGAAGTATTGAAATTGTCCCTAGTCGATGAATTGATAAATAAGGGCACTATCAATTCTGTTGAGACTAGCATGGGTTATTCTCTAATCAGCTGATTCTCACTGGCTGGTGACATTGGGATGTCCGGAGATAAACATGAATGCTAGTTCATTGGAGTGACTGCTGTAAAACTTCACATGGTAGTCTACATATAGACATGTCAGTGAAGTTCTTACTGCAGCTTAAGTGCGATGTTCCTTTGACTTGCGGTGTTCAAGTCATCTTGGTCATGGAGACTTATACTTTAACATCTTAAGCAAGCATCTCCAAGGAGGTGTGGACCCAGGATGGTTGGGTATAAGCCGAAGTGCCCGAAGATGTTTGAACAGCCTACAAAGGATTCACCACTCCTTGCGAAGGATGTATACCCAAGGCTTATCGTCGGATTGTTACTCAAAGCCTCTGGCCAGAGCATGACATGTTCAGAGTATGAGTCTCTGAAATACATGAGAGTAATTAGAATCCATTGGACGAGAAAGACATTACTTGGGCTAGGTGTGACGTAGTCAGCCTAGTGGGGACTGACACATATAGACCATGTCCTGAACCAAGTGGGTATAAGATGGTGAAGGGAATGAGGCACGATTCATTAGAGCTGCTGAAGGGTTTCAGAATAATTTCTGAGGTCAACCGTTGATCTTTCGATTAATTGGGGATCATGATGTACTACTAGGTGCCACTCATGATCGTTCTATAATTGATGAATTATAGACGGCCAACATAAATCGAAAGCCTATTTAGTCACACGCACTACGAGTAATCCGAGGGATTTAAAACGAGTTGAAAATTGGATTTTCCGATCAAGAGAGATAAGTCGAATCTGAATTTATCAGAGACGCATCGGAAGCATAAAATGGCTAAGTCTTTTGAAGACTTATTGGACGAATTAAATGAGTTTAATTCGTACGGTTACGGCATTGGTTTGGCCGGCCAAAGAGGGTCCCCACCCTCTTTGGTTTGGCCGGCCACAATAAGAGGGAGAACCAAATTGTTTGGTTCAAATTATAAAATAAACCGCGCGTGGTTTGTTTTATAAAATTATGGATAAAGAAATTTATATAAAGAAATTTATATAAAGAGATTTATTTTCATGGAAATTAAAATAAACCTTGGATTGGTTTATTTTATTTATAAAATCATAATGGATTGATTTACCATGATAAAGAAATTTATAGAAATTTATTCTTTTAGGAAATTAAAATGAACCATGGATTGGTTTATTTTATTTTATAAAATCAATTATGAATTGATTTTTCCATGATAAGAAAAATTTATAAGATAAATTTCTTGTAAAATTTATTCCATAATAAAAGGGGAGACATGATTGTTTTTATTATAAATTAAGTTATAATAAAAACTTGGCATAACGGAATAATTCATAAGAAATTTATAAGATAAATTTCTTGTAAAATTTATTCCATAATAAAAGGGGAGACATGGTTGTTTTTATTATAAATTAAGTTATAATAAAAACTTGGCATAACGGAATAATTCATAGAAAAATTTATAAGATAAATTTCTTATGAAAAATTTATTCCGTTAAAAAGGAGACTTGGCGATAACGAGACTACTTTATAAAGGTGCAAAGGCAAGGCTTGGAAATCAATTCAAGAGATCAAGGATTCTTGCCTAGCCTCTCTTCCTCTCCTTTTCTCCCTCTCTCTCTAGGGCCGGCTACCCTCTCCCTCTCCTAGGGCCGGCTGCCCTCCCTTCCCTTGCCGTGAGCCACCACCAAGAAGAGGCCGAAGAAGAAGAAGAAGCGGGGCGCGACTCCTTCCTTCCTCCCGGAATCTTGATTCCGTTTTTCTTTTGGTGGTTAGTTTTCCATCTCTCTCTTGTTACTCTTGTCGTGCTTTTGGAGAATCTAGTAGTTCTTGTCGACACGAAACTCGTGGCTTCGCGAAGTCATCCCGAAGAGAACTCGGCGTGGACGCGAATAGAGGCGAAGCTTCCAAGGGACGCTACGGTTGGATCTCGTCCCTTACTTCGAGTTACGCGAGGTATTGAGTAAATTAGTTTACTTTCTGCAAAATTTTAATTTATGATCATGTCCACACATCATAAGGTTGCATGCTAGATACGTGGTTAAAATAATTTGAGAAATTATTTATGCTAATTCTTCCGCTGCACGTAATTATTTTTTTTTAATTACGAACCCGTATCCATGTCAACATGCACCCGGTCCCAACAGTGGTATCAGAGCTAGGTTAGTGTTCGAGATAATCATATAATTGTTTTGCGGAAAACTTTGTCATGATCTCAATTTTGGAAAAATTTTCCAATTATGGAAACTTTCCAATTATAATAAATTTTAGATTTAGGAATTTCAAAGTTTGGAAATCCTCATAAAATTTCGCAAACGTTTGAAATATCCTAGTTTTTGAAATTTTATGATAATTGTGAAAACTTCCCATTTTTGGAAACCTTCCAATTTTGGAAATTTCCTATTTTGGAAATTTTCCAATTTTGGAAATATGTAAGTTTTCTTTGTACTAGAAACTTACAATTATTCTGAAAACCTATTATGAAATCTCGCAATTTTGGGCACTTTCTTTTAAGAAAGTCTAGACAAATTTATGGATTATTAATTGACAATTAAATTCGAATTGGTTTTAAATTATTAACAAAATTCTTTATTTTGGATTGAGCCTTGGGGAGCCGTCCAATTTAAAGTTAGTTGTTGTAATTTAATTTCCTATTTTGAATAAAATTGTCATGTTTAATTTGGTTACGCCTCGGGGAGCGGACCAAATTAGATTTACAACAAATTTTTTTTTTTGGGTATCTGAGCCTCGGGGAGCCACCTAAAGAAAATAATTTGTTGAAATTAATAAATCCATAAATAAAATATGTAATCAAATCTTGGAAATTTTGAGGTGATTCTCAAACGATAATTTCCTTATTTGATTTAAGAGGTGATGCTCTTACATATTGTTGTCTCCAAAATTAATTAGGAAAATGGTTTTCTATCGAGTTTTCTTAAGTGAGATTTTCATGAAAATAATATGTGGTTGAATTAAGGGAATCTGTCTCTTAATTTAATAAGGTTTGATATTGAGAAATCAAAGTCTTAAACATATTATTTCCGAAATTGATTATGACAATTTAGGAAATTGTTTCCCAAAACAATTCCTTGAATAAAGTATAAAATTAGAATTAGGAAATCCGGTTCCTAATTCAATTAATGAGACTTGATAAATTAAGTCACATACATACTTTATTAAGGAAATCGTTAGTACATGACATAATTATATGTCATGATTGTGCTTAGAAAAGAAAGGATGAGACCCAAAACCCCTTACAAAATATTAAGGCCAACACCTTCCATTAATATGGTTAGAACCGGAGTTTTGTTTCTCGTTTGGGTTGATGGACACATCCATGCCCGGCTTGAACCTCAACATGTTCAAACCATGGAATTAGTTTACGAATAATATAGTTGGAGTCAGAGGTCAATCCTTAGTTTTGGTTGTTGGACACATCCAAGCCTGACTAAACGGTTGAATGAACTCCAACCATATTAAAACTATTTCTTGATTAATGGGTCAGCCTTAAGCTTGGAGCATCGATTTGTTGTGCCACAGCCATGGTCGATGTAAAGAGAGGTGCAGTTGGGTGCTATGTATAATGTTGCATACTTGTTAATGAGTTGACAACCCAATGATTTATGCAAACATTCAATTAGTTGATAGCATAAAGTGATAGTTACATATATGTGATATGTAATCGGTATAATTACCTACCTTCATAGCTAAGAATAACCTGATGGTCACAGCCATGGTTGTTCTTATCTATGGTTGGATATCAACCTATTTGGAGATGTTCCTACGATCTCCCGAATTGATAAAAAGGGTTATTCAATTCGAAAAATAAATAGAATTTAATTAATGTATGTTGATGCATTCTTTATCAATCTTCTCACATAAGCTCAATTTGTATTTCTAGGATAATCACTCGATCATGTCTTCTTTGAATTTGTGTTCCATTTTGGACACCAATAAACTGACTTGGCCAAACTTCATGGTCTGGCTTCGAAACCTGAGGATAGTCCTCAAGGCAGAGAAGCTTGCTTATGTCCTTGAAGAACAACTTCCTAACCGTCCTCCTGAAGATACAACTGCAGACTAGTTTCCTGAGTTGCTCAACCTGCTGAAGACTGTAGAGCCTTCTGTAAAGTAGGATCAGAAGACGATACTGTTAGTTGGTTCCTCGAAGAAAGGTTCTAAGAGGAAGGCCAAAGAATAGAATAAGGGAAAGAAGAAAAAGGCCAAAAAGACTGAAAAGACACCAAAAGGCACTTGCCATCTCTGTGGCAAGGAGGGTCACTGGCGTAGAAACTGCAAGGTTTATCTTAAGTCCTTGAAGAAGAAGGTATCCGATGCCCCATCCTCTTCAGGTATCTTCGTTATTGAATGTCACTCTATTTCCTCAAACACCTGGGTACTTGATACTGGGTGTAGCTCACATATATGTAATGACATACAAGGGCTAAGGAATAGAAGAAGACTCGTCAAGGGAGAAGCAAATTTGCGAGTTGGAAATGGAGCAAAGATTGCTGCTGTTGCCATTGGAACATATTTGCTAAAGCTCCCGACTGGACGTGTCTTAGAATTGGATAATTGTTATTTTGTTCCTTCGTTAATAAAGAACATTGTATCTATTTCATGCTTGAATGAAAAGAGTTATCATTTAACTTTTAGTAACAATTGTTGTTACATAACTTTAAATGGTGTTCTTTATGGGACCGGAACTTTGTGCAATGGTATCTACACGTTAGATTTATCCGGTGACGTTTTCAATTTCGAAGTTAGCAACAAACGTGCTCGAATAGATAATCGAATAGACTCCTACACGTGGCATTGTCGTCTTGGCCATGTAAGTAAGAAACGCATGACCAAATTACACCGATGTGGAATTTTGGAATCATTTGAACCCGGTTCATTTGATACATGCGAATCATGCTTAAAAGGCAAGATGGTCAAATTACCCTTTTCCGGAAAAGGTAATCCAGTGGGAGAATTGCTTGGTCTAATACATACTGATGTATGTGGACCAATGTCAACTCTTGCACAAGGAGGCTATAGCTACTTCATTACCTTTATCGATGATCACTCACGATTCGGGTATGTGTTCTTGATGAAACACAAATCTGAAGCTTTTGAGAAATTCAAAGAGTTCAGAAATGAAGTAGAGAAACAGCTTGACAAAAGTATTAAGATACCTCTATCCGATCGGGGTGGTGAATACTTAAGTCAAGAGTTCAAGATTATCTTAGGGACAATGGGATATTGTCTCAATGGACTCCGCCATATACACCACAGCATAATGGTGTATCTGAGAGGCGTAACCGAACCTTGATGGACATGGTTAGGTCTATGATGAATCATGCAACTTTTCCAAAATCCTTTTGGGGCAACTCTTCCAAAATCCTTTTGGGGCTATGCACTAAAGACAGCTGTTTACTTTCTAAACAGAGTCCCGACCAAGGTAGTCTCTAACCTCACTTAACTCACCTTAAGATATGGGGTAGTCCTGCTTATGTGAAGCGGACTGTATCAGACAAATTGGATGTTAAGTCTGATAAATGTCTATTTATTTGATACCCTAAGGAAACGAAGGGTTACCAATTCTATCATCCCTTGGAACAAAAGGTGTTTGTTTCAAGGCATGCTGTATTTCTAGAAAAAGAATTTCTTTTACAAGAAAACAGTGGGAGTGGCATTGAACTTGATGAAGTTCAAGAAACTCCAATAGACATTACACTTAGTCTAGACCCACAACTAATAACTCATAATGATGAGCTATCAGTTGAACCTAAAACAACACCACCTCTTCGTAGGTCTGATAGGACACGCAATATTCCAGAGAGATACGGATTTCTCATAAGTGAATTGAACGACGTGTTACTCATAAGCGATGACGAACCTATCAGTTATGAAGATGTTCTGAAAAGTTCAGAAAGGGACAAATGGCTTGAAGCCATGAAGTCGGAAATGGATTCCATGTACGAAAATCAAGTATGGGACTTGGTTAACCCACCTGAAGGGATTAAGCCCATAGGGTGCAAGTGGGTTTTCAAGAAGAAAACCGACATGGAAGGTAATTATGCTTAAATCCATTCGGATGCTCCTGGCCATAGCAGCTCATTATGATTATAAGATATGGCAAATGAATGTGAAAACAGCTTTCCTTAATGGAAACCTGCTTGAGGATGTATACATGATACAACCTGAAGGTTTCACATCGGTTGATAAAACCAAAATATGCAAGCTTCGACGATCCATATATGGACTGAAGCAAGCATCCAAGAGCTGGAACATCCGTTTTGATGAGACAATCAAAGAGTTTGATTTCTCACAAAATCTTGACGAACCTTGTGTGTACAAGAAGGTTAGTGGGAGTGCAGTCGTATTCCTAGTATTATATGTCGATGACATATTACTTATAGGAAATGATATATCAGTCTTACAGACAGTTAAAATTTGGTTGTCCAAAACTTTCTCCATGAAAGACCTGGGAGAAGCAACCTACATCCTTGGGATTAGAATCTATAGAGATAGACCAAAACGGTTGCTTGGTCTTTCGCAGTCTACATATATAGACTGAGTGCTAAAAAGGTTTAGCATGTCGGAATCCAAGAAAGGTTACCTTCCCATCAGGCATGGGATCAACCTTTCAAAGTCTATGTGTCCGCGCACAGAAGACGAGAGGATTTGCATGAATAAGATTCCTTATGCATCCGCGATAGGATCTATCATGTATGCTATGTTATGTATTAGGCCCGATGTATCGTATGCTCTGAGTGTCACGAGCAGATACCAGTCTGATCCAGGAATGGATCATTGGGCGGCTGTCAAGACAATCCTTAAGTACTTAAGAAGAACTAAGGATGTGCTCCTAATATATGGAGAATGAGATATGGTAATACGTGGGTATACAGATGCCAGTTTCCAGACAGATAAGGATGACTCCAAATCTCAGTCTGGATACGTATTTATCTTGAATAGAGGTGCAATAAGTTGGAAGAGTTCCAAACAAGACACCGTAGCGAAATATATTGCAGCTTCGGAAGCAGCAAAGGAAGCAGTCTGGATCAAGATGTTCGTCTCAAAACTTGGTGTGGTTCCAACCATTGATGAAGCAATACCAGTTTATTGCGACAACAATAGAGCTATTGCACAAGCAAAGGAACCAAGGTCTCATCAGCGATCCAAACACGTGCTTCGCCGCTATCATCTGATCAGAGAGATTATAAGTAGGAATGATATACAAATTGAGAAAATTCCCACTGAAAGGAATTTAGCGGATCCTTTAAGTAAGGCCTTGTCTCAAAGCAAGTTTGAGGGTCATGTTAGAGCCTGTGGTATTGGATACCGTAGCGATTGACATTAGGCCAAGTGAGAGTTTGTTAGTAATATGAGAGAAGTGTCCTAAGGCAATCGCCTTATGATTGTAATCATTTACTTTAATAAATGAATATTCACTATTTGAGTATACATGTTCATGTATTTGATTGAGATCTTAAACTCATTTACTGAATGTCCGCAATACAATTCACAGCATGAGAGAATTTGTGATGAATTCACAACTAGTGATTATCTCTACATGTGCAATTGTGAAATATTGAAATTGTCCCTAGTTGATGAATTGATAAATAAGGACACTATCAATTCTGTTGAGACTAGCATGGGTTATTCTCTAATCAGCTGATTCTCACTGGCTGGTGACATTGGGATGTCCGGAGATAAACATGAATGCTAGTTAAGGGAACTAGTTCATTGGAGTGACTGGCAGTAAAACTTCACATGGTAGTCTACATATAGACATGTCAGTGAAGTTCTTACTGCAGCTTAAGTGCGATGTTCCTTTGACTTGCAGTGTTCAAGTCATCTTGGTCATGGAGACTTATACTTTGACATCTTAAGCAAACATCTCTAAGGAGGTGTGGACCCAGGATGGTTGGGTATAAGCCGAAGTGCCCAAAGATGTTTGAACAGCCTACAAAGGATTCACCACTCCTTGCGAGGAGATGTATACCCAAGGCCTATCGTCGGATTGTTACTCGAAGCCTCTGGCCAGAGCATCACATGTTCAGAGTATGAATCTCTCAGAAACATGAGAGTAACTAGAATCCATTGGACGAGAAAGACATTACTTGGGCTAGGTGTGACGTAGTCAGCCTAGTGGGGACTGACACATATAGACCATGTCCTGAACCAAGTGGGTATAAGATGGTGAAGGGAATGAGGCACGATTCATTAGAGCTGCTGAAGGGTTTCAGAATAATTTCTGAGGTCAACCGTTGATCTTTCGATTAATTGGGGATCATGATGTACTACTAGGTGTCACTCATGATCGTTCTATAATTGATAAATTATAGACGGCTAACATAAATCGAAAGCCTATTTAGTCACACGCACTACAAGTAATCCGAGGGATTTAAAACGAGTTGAAAATTGGATTTTCCGATCAAGAGAGATAAGTCGAATCTGAATTTATCGGAGACGCATCGGAAGCATAAAATGGCTAAGTCTTTTGAAGACTTATTGGACGAATTAAATGAGTTTAATTCGTACGGTTACGACATTGGTTTGGCCGACCAAAGAGGGTCCCCACCCTCTTTGGTTTGGCCGGCCACAATAAGAGGGAGAACCAAATTGTTTGGTTCAAATTATAAAATAAACCGCGCGTGGTTTGTTTTATAAAATTATGGATAAAGAAATTTATATAAAGAAATTTATATAAAGAGATTTATTTTCATAGAAATTAAAATAAACCTTGGATTGGTTTATTTTATTTTATAAAATCAATAATGGATTGATTTACCATGATAAAGAAATTTATAGAAATTTATTCTTTTTAGGAAAATTAAAATGAACCATGGATTGGTTTATTTTATTTTATAACATCAATTATGAATTGATTTTTCCATGATAAGAAAAATTTATAAGATAAATTTCTTGTAAAATTTATTCCATAATAAAAGGGGAGACATGGTTGTTTTATTATAAATTAAGTTATAATAAAAACTTGGCATAACGAAATAATTCATAAGAAATTTATAAGATAAATTTCTTGTAAAATTTATTCCATAATAAAAGGGGAGACATGGTTGTTTTTATTATAAATTAAGTTATAATAAAAACTTGGCATAACGGAATAATTCATAGAAAAATTTATAAGATAAATTTCTTATAAAAATTTATTCCGTTAAAAAGGAGACTTGGCGATAAAGAGGCTACTATATAAAGGTACAAAGGCAAGGCTTGGAAATCAATTCAAGAGATCAAGGATTCTTGCCTAGCCTCTCTTCCTCTCCTTTTCTCCCTCTCTCTCTAGGGCCGGCTACCCTCTCCCTCTCCTAGGGCCGGCTGCCCTCCCTTCCCTTGCCGTGAGCCACCACCAAGAAGAGGCTGAAGAAGAAGAAGAAGCGGGGCGCGACTCCTTCCTTCCTCCCGGAATCTTGATTCCGTTTTTCTTTTGGTGGTTAGTTTTCCATCTCTCTCTTGTTACTCTTGTCGTGCTTTTGGAGAATCTAGTAGTTCTTGTCGGCACGAAACTCGTGGCTTTGCGAAGTCATCCCGAAGAGAACTCGACGTGGACGCGAATAGAGGCGGAGCTTCCAAGGGACGCTACGGTTGGATCTCGTCCCTTACTTCGAGTTACGCGAGGTATTGAGTAAATTAGTTTACTTTCTACAAAATTTTAATTTATGATCATGTCCATACATCATAAGGTTGCATGCTAGATACGTGGTTAAAATAATTTGAGAAATTATTTATGTTAATTCTTCCGCTGCACGTAATTATTTTTTTTAATTATGAACCCGTATCCATGTCAACATGCACCCGGTCCCAACAAGATCTTTATATGCTTTCTAATATATTCATTCATTAGAAATAAATGATTATGATCATTATATATTTACTTAGTATATGAGTTATGAATGTTTTTTTATGAGTATGATTATGTTTAGATCACCACCATGAGCATGACTATTATGTTTACTCATGTGTTATATTTAATGGATCATAAAGTTAAAATTAAATACATATGAACTTTTAAATGTTTATTGTCATTATTATTTAATTTAATGTCTATATTATGCATAATTTGTTAGTTACCAAAGTGGCCAAATAAAAAAGGTTTAGACATTAATTAAATAATATTAAATTATTCATGAGTATGTGATGCTAAGAGATGACATGATGAAAATACTTAACTTTTATTATGAATAATTTAAAGTTCATTGATTATAAAACAATTGAGAATCACCCAAAGGTTGATTACTTTATTTAATGATCATGAATATAATTTGTGGTTAATCGAAATGCTTTATTAGATATGTTTAGTATATCCAAAGATAACAAACATGTTTAATTAGAGCATATATAATTACCTATTAAATGAAATTTTATTTGAGCATCAAATGTGTGTATTATAGTATCACCCAAAGGAGAACTTCAATATGCATTTAAAGTTCAAATGAATATTATCTAAATTTTGTATTATGATTTATAAATCAAAGCATTGAAGTATGAGCATTTTATATATATTTTGCAGCATCAACAACTATTGCTCTTCATTCACAAGCTTCGTCTATTACGAAGTTCAATGGACTTAATTTTTCTGAATGGAGTGAACAAATCCAGTTCCATTTAGGTGTTTTGGATCTTGATTTGACACTGCTGACAGATAAGCATGTTGCACTTACTGATACTAGTAGCACTAAACAAATATCTTTTCATAAGATTTGAGAAAGATCAAACAGACTTAGCTTGATGTTTATGCGAATGACTATAGCAGACATTATTAAGCCAACAATCCCTAAAACTGATGATGTTAAGGAATTTATGAAGTCTGTAAAACATCTATCTCAATCTGAGTCTGCTGATAAGTCACTTTGTGGGACATTAATGAGTATGTTGACCACCATGAAGTTTGATGGCTCTTGTACCATGCATGAGTATATCACTCAGATGATGAATACTAAAGCAAGATTGAATTCCATGGGAATGAAATTGAATGAAAGATTCCTTGTGCAATTTATTATAAACTCCTTGCCTCCTGAGCATGGTCCATTCCAAATCAATTATAATACTATAAAGGATAATTGGAATGTCACGGAATTGCAAAGTATGCTTATTCAAGAGGAAGCAAGGCTTAAGAAACAAGGAGTTCACTCAATTAATCTCATGAGTCATCCTAATGCTAGAAGGAAACCAGGAAAAAAAATACAAAGGATAATAATGGACATTTAAAGTTAAACGTGTCATCTGTCCAAAACCAAAAGAAGGGACAAAAGAATAATAAGTGCATGTTTTGTCACAAGCCTAGACACTTATAGAAAGATTGCCAAAAACGAAAGGCATGGTTTGAAAAGAAAGGTAAGCCTAATGCTTTTGTATATTTTGAATCAAATTTGGCAGAAGTTCCTTATAATATATGGTGGATTGATTATGGTTATACTACTCATGTTTCAAATACGATGCAGGGATTCCTTATGATCCAAACCATAAAGCCAAATGAAAATTTTATCTTCATGGGAAATCGAGTCAAGGCTCCGGTTAACGCTATTAGAACTTATCGTTTGATTTTAGACACTGGATATCATTTAGATCTCTTTCAAACTCTTTATGTTCCTTCTGTTAGTAAAAATTTAATTTCTTTATCAAAACTTGATACAGTTGGATACTCATTTAAGTTTGGAAATGGATATTTCAGTTTGTTTAAGAATAATCACTCTATTGGTTCCGATGTTCTTTGTGATGACTTATACAAATTAAAGCTTAATAATTTATTTGCTGAGACTCTATTGACATTGCATCATAATGTTGGAACAAAACACGTTTTATTAGATGAAAGCTCAGCTTACTTATGACATAAACGTTTGGGCCATATATCTAAAGAACGATTACAAAGATTAGTAAAAAAATGAAATCATTCATGATTTGGATTTTACTAATCTTGATGTTTGTGTAGATTGTATTAAAGGGAAACATACAAAACACACAATTAAGAAAACAGATACAAGAAGCACATAACTTTTAGAAATTATAAACACCGATATATTGTAGGATCGCTTTCGATATGCTAGAGGGGGGGTGAATAGCGTTTCTTCGGATCGTCTTGTACCTACGTTGTTAGTTGCGTAGCGGAAATACAAACAAAATAAAATTAACAACAATAAACAACGCTAACAAACCCGATTTACTTGGTATCTACCCCGGACGGGTGACTAATTCAAGAATCCGTCGGTGGATCACTCCCCGAATAACCTCTGGCTGGCTCTCGTCGCTCCTTGTGGGTGGAGAAACCTCGCCACAATCCCAAGCAAACCTCTGAGCACAAAGACTACTATCTTGCATTTAGCCAAGACAAGATTTATCAAGAATCTCAGCCACCACGAAGTCCTCTTTAAATATGACTCGAGCTGAAACCCTCGCTACCAGTCGACTGGTGCCACTGACATTCGACCGTTGCACCCCAACGTTCGAATTCTCAGCCAACTCACCAGCCACCTACTAGTCGACTGCCCCCAGGGCAGTCGACTGGTCCCAGGCTGAGACCTTTCTGTGAGTTCCATCAGTCGACTGCCCCCAAGCCAGTTGATTGGTCTACTCACCCACCTAAGGTTACCCTTCCTGAGTACATTCCACTCGCACTCAAACCCTAGGATTTCCCGAGTACAATCACACAGCACTCGTACCCTCACGACTCGACTGACTCCTCATCCGTAGCCTCGACTATTGCCTTCGCGCCCTCTTCATCTTCGGCTCCCGTCCCTCAGATGTACTTAAGCCTCCAGCTTGCCTCCATGCCATCCTTCACGCATACCTCGAAGTCCGCGCCCATCAGCTCATCGTCCCTGCTCTCCAAGGTCCCTCGGGTGCACACAAGCCTCCAACTTGTCTCCATGCCACCCTTCACCGTACCGAGGTTGTCCAGTCAAGTCCATATGTGTAACCTGTACATCCTGTACACTCAACATACACATATGAGAACACAAGAAAAAACCTAACTTAAACCCTTTACCCAAACATCAAAACACTTGGTCACTCCGGACCCCAGATTGCTTCAACATATATGTGAACCTTTTGATATTCCATCTCTTGGCGGAGACAAATATTTCATGACCTTTATCGATGATTATTCACATTATGGTTATGTCTATTTGTTGTATGAAAAATCACAATCGGTAAATATATTAGAGGTATTTATTAATGAGGTTGAAAGACAATTAGATAGAAAGGTGAAAATTATCAAATCTGATAGAGGTGGTGAATATTATGGTAGGTACGATAACTATGGGCAATGCTCTGGTTCATTTGCTAAATATTTAGAACAATATGACATTTGTGCTTGATACACAATGCTTGGAACACCACAACAAAATGGTGTTGCAGAAAGACGTAATCGTACTCTAATGGATATGGTTAGGAGTATGTTAAGCTATTCTTCTGTACCCTTATCATTATGGATGTATGCTTTGAAAACCGCCATGTACTTGTTAAACAGGGTTCCTAGTAAGGCAGTTCCAAAAACTCCTTTTGAATTGTGGACCAGAAGGAAACCTAGTTTAAGGCACATACATATTTGGGGTTGCCCTGTGGAAGTAAGAATTTATAATCCACATGAAAATAAACTGGATTTAAGAATGACTAGTGGATTTTTCATTGGTTATCCAAAAAAGTCTAAAGGGTATAGTTTTTATTGTCCTAATCATTCTACGAAAATTGTTGAAATAGGAAATGCTAAGTTCATTGAGAATGGTGAAACTAATGAGAGTGTTAAACCACGTGATATGGGAATTCAAGAAGTTAGGGTACAAATACCATTGCTCATTACTTCTTCTCAAGTTGTTGTTCTTATAGTTGATGAACAATTTGACAACCTACAAGAACAACAAATGAATGACCAAACACTTTATGATGTTGTTCACAATGAACCTAATACTAATAAACCACGAGCAATAGCATTAAGAAGGTCTAAAAGGGAAAGGAGATCATCTATTCCAAATGATTATGTGGTTTATCTACAAGAGTCAGAATTTGACATAAGTACTGAAGAAGATCCAGTTTCATTTTTACAATCCATGGAAAGTGTTAATTCTTCCAAGTGGTTTGACGCCATGATTTAAGAGTTAAAATCAATGGATCACAAAAGGTTTGAGATCTTGTTGAATTGCCTGAAGGGTCAAAGACAGTTGGATGTAAATGAGTCTTTAAGACCAAACATGACTCTAATGGCAATATTGAATGATACAAAGACTAGTAGCCAAAGGTTTTACTCAAATAGATGGTGTTGACTATAAAGAGACCTTTTTTCCTGTCTAAAAAAAAGGACTCACTAAGAATTATTATGGCAATGATAGCTCATTATGATTTAGAGCTACACCAAATGGATATAAAAACTGCCTTTTTGAATGGAGATTTAGATGAAGTGGTTTATATGGACCAACCTAAGGGTTTTTCGATTAAAGAAAAGGAACACACAGTGTGTAAGCTTAAGAAATCAATATACGGACTTAAACAAGCTTCCCGACAATGGTATCTTAAGTTCAATGATATTATAGTTTCCTTTGGATTTAAGGAAAACACCGTAGATCGGTGTATATATCTAAAAGTCAGTGGGAGTAAGTTTATTTTTCTGATTCTGTATGTTGATGATATCTTGCTTGCTATTAATGATCTTGGTTTATTACATGAGACCAAGAAAGTTCTCTCAGACAACTTTGAAATGAAAGATATGGGTGAGTCATCCTATGTGATAGGAATTGAAATATTCCGTGATAGATCACAAGGAATATTAGGATTGTCTCAAAAGTCATATATTACTAAAGTTCTAGAGAGATTTAGGATGGAAAAATATTCTGCAAGTATTGTACCAATTCAGAAAGGTGGTAAATTGAGCCTTATGCAATGCCCAAAGAATGAATTAGAATGCAAATAAATGGAACAAATTCCTTATGCATCCATCATTGGAAGCTTAATGTATGCCCAAACTTATACAAGACCAGACATCAGTTTTGTTGTTGGAATGCTAGGCATGTATCAAAGAATCCATGATTGGATCAATGGAAAGTAACAAAGAAAGTTTTACGATATTTATAAGGGATAAAAAAATACATGCTCACTTATAGGAGATCTGATCATCTTGAGGTGGTAGAATACTCAGATTCAGATTTTGCTGGATGCTTGGATTTTAGAAAATCCACATTTAGCTATTTGTTCCTCTTAGCTAGAGGAGCAATTTCATGACAAAGTAAAAAAGCAGTCTATCATTGTTGCTTCAACTATGGAAGTTGAGTTTGTGGCATGCTTTGAGGCCACCATTCATGGATTATGATTGCGGAACTTCATTTCAGGACTTGGAATAGTCGACAGTGTTGCTAAGCCACTGAAAATTTATTGTGATAATGTCGCAACAGTCTTCTTTTCTAAGAACGACAAATATTTAAAAGGTGTTAAACACATGAAATTGAAATATTTTATCGTTAAAGAAGAAGTTTAGAAACAAAGAGTATCAATTGAGCACATTAGCACCAACCTTATGATTGCGGATCCATTAACTAAAGGATTGCCACCAAAGACATTTAATGAACATGTCATAAGGATGGACATTATAGAAGATTGTAATGATTTCATAATTAAGTTTTATACTCTTTTTGTATTTGACTCTCGGAGCTCTTGAATGTTATTTCTGATCATTTATGCATCCTGTTTCTTTATGTTGGTATATATACATGAATGATTATGTAAATATTAACAGGATTTGTCTCTGATATGAATATTATGGATGGACCATTATGTCATGTCTCATTTTAGTTCATGTTAGGTATGAAACTAATATTGTAATATATAGAAGGAAGTATGTCAAATTAATGATGTACGACCGCTATGATCTTTATTAGTTTTTTACTTAATAATTGACCAATTTAAGAATGAATTTGGCTTATATATTGTGCATTATTTTTGAAGTGAATAAAGTCATAAGGCCAAGTGGGAGAATGTTAGAAATATTAATGCCCATATGGATTTATATCTCTATTCAATGACTCAATTACATTGGTCAATGAAAGGATAATTCTCTTCATATTCATGCAATTATATTGGTCAATGAAGAGGCAATTCTCTTCACATTCATGCAAATGAATGTAAAGGAAGATGAAAAAATAGTTCTCATATTCATGTAATATGAGATTTAACGTATTGTATTAAGAGACACTTGATGTAATATGAGATTTAACGTATTGTATTAAGAGACACTTGAATGTACACTTTGATGGAATGTGTAAATGAAAGATTTCAAAAGGGTCCTCCCTCTACCTATAAATAGATCTTCGCTCCATCAAAGAGGTCAAGTAAACAGAGAGGTCAAGAGGGAGAAACACAATTGTCTAAGGGATTCTAATATCTTTTTGAAGGTTATTATGAGCCAAGGTATGTTTTATTTTTAAGTTATATTGTGAAAATCATTTAGTTCAAAACCTTGATATAAAGGAATATGTAAATATTAAACTTAATTTGCATATTCATATTGATGAAGATATATGCTATAATTTACAAATGAATCTGTTGGTGCCCCGGTAAGTTTTGATGTGATCAAGCAGGTTAAGTTAGGTCCTGGTATGTTTAATCCCTCTGCTAAGTGTGCAGGAGCTTAGGTACGGAGGAAGTCGAGCGTAAGACGTAGCGGACGAGAAGGACTGTGCGGGAAAGTGAGCCGACGGGCTCGGTACTATTTGAGGGAGGCGGAAGCTGCGGAAGAGTACGTCGGTGGAGCGAGAAGGACTCGCGCGGTGTCCAAGGGACGAGAAGCCGGGAGGAAGGACGCTCGAGGGGCGAAAGGCCGGAGTCGGGTTCGGGTGAGCCTAACTCCGGTTGGCTGGAAATCACCCACAAGACGAAGAACCAAAAGGCTAGTCGCCCGAAAAAGAAAGATTAAATTATTGCTAAGAGGAATTGAACCCAAGACCTCAAGAGCAGAGGCGGCCAAGCTTACCAGTTGGGATAAAAGCCGGAGACAGTTTATTCTTGCCGATATTATTACTTGGAGATTACAATAGCAATCTCGAGCAGAAGACAAAATTCCTTTATCTCATAAAGGATAAAGTCTTATCCTTTAATCAGATCCAATGGATGCAGGTTAATTCCATCCAAGATCAACCATCCAGATTACATCTATGGATCAACGGCCAAGAGAAAATTCCTTAACAATCAACAATCTAGATTTATTCTCTTAGGCTATAAATAGGCTTAGAGTTTCAATCTTTTCATTCATTCAATTAATTCATTCTTGTAAATTCTCTAAAAGTCTAGTGTGCTATTTTTGTAAGGCTTCTCCGCCACAAGGAGATTTTTATTGAGCGTCCACTGCCTTGGAAGCAACGTTCTCAGTTGCGACCAAGTATTTTTTTAAAGACGAGTGCCTCCACTTTCATATTATTTTTACCGTCTATTCACTCCCTCTAGCCGGTCCAACCCGATCCAACAAGGGGTATCAGAGCCTAGTTCGCCGCAGAAGGACTAACCGCCAACTGCAGCACCATCAACCAAAATGGTCGGACCCGTCATCTACCCGCGGAAATTCGAGGGGGAGTTCGCCGAATGGAAGCGCAAGATGGAGGTATTCTTCACTACAAAATTCGAATTGTTTATAATAATGCAATCTGGTTTTGCAGCTCCCCGGAGAAAAGGATTTAACCAAATGGAGCAAGAAGGAACAAGCTGATTTTGTGGTGAATGGAAAAGCAGTTTACCACCTGCTTTCTGTACTCCCAGCACAAGAAGTCAACCGAATCGGCACATACGCATCCGTGAAAGAACTCTGGGAAAAATTCCTAGAGTTACACGAAGGGACTTCCGAAGCCAAGCTCGCCAAAAGGGACATTCTTCGGAACCAGCTGACCAACCTCCGCATGGAAGAAGATCAAACAGTAGCGCATTTGCACTAAAAAAGAAAAGGTTTGTTAACGGAACTAACGAATCTCGGGGAAGAGGTAAGTAACCGAGATTCACTGAGGTACGCGCTTAATTCGTTTCCAAGAAATTCCGATTGGACGTCTTTTATTAATTCTTTTTTTATTGCTAAAGATCTCGAGATAACTTCACTCGAGAATTTATTTTCAACATTTGAACTTCACGAATCGAGAATTGCAGTAAATCGAAAGACGAATGGTGTAGCCCTGAACGCGAAAACAACAGTATCAGGATCGATATCCTCGGATGATGAAGAAGAAGAAGAAAAAGGATACTTGGTAAGGAAATTTAAAAAGTTTGTTAAATCTAATCAATTTTCAAAGTTTCAGGGAAAGAAGAAATCTCCGAAGAGACGAACGGTAAAGTGCTACAATTGTGACGAAGAGGGTCACATTAAAGACAACTGTCCCAAATTAAAGAACAAGAAAAAGAAAAATCAGCTGAAGTAAAAGAAAGCGCTGAAAGTGACATGGGATGACACATCTTCTGACGAGTCAGAAATCGAGGAGTATGCTGGACTTGCTCTGATGGGGAGTCATCAAGAGGAGGACGACGAAGAGAGCTCATCGGAGATGAGTATCAATGAAGGGGGAGAGTCGTCTGACGAAAGCAGCAGCAACGAGGAACCACTAAGCAGCAAATACGACGACATGGTAAGTGAGGTATGTAAATTACCTCCCGACAAACTTTTTTCTGTTTTAAAATATGTTTTGAATAGTTTATGCAAAAAGAGGAGAAAGATATTGAAGTTGAAAAAGGAGTTATCTATATCATGCCCATTAAGTATGTTCGATAATTTAAAAAATAAAAATGAAAATCTAGAAAATTTAGATAAGCAATTGGAATTTGATATTACATGCCTGCGATAGAAAAAGAATCATTATCCTGAGGGGCTGAACTGGTATCTTAAGAATCACAAGGGTCAACTTAGGAAAATACCAAGAAATTATGTGTCCCCTAAATTTTTAACTAACCCGGTTGATAGTAACCTATTTTGGATTCCTAAATCTGTCTTAAATTAATTTTTGTTGCAGATATTTACTAACAATTTTTATTGTGTCATTTTTTTTTAATTCAGTACAATTTTTTGTTACTTAAGGAAAGTTGGCTATACACTTAAACATTTTGAAAATTTTCGAACACTCTCGAATTTTTATGATTTCTTAGATGAAACCATATTTTTAAATTTTAAGAATTCGAAGGAAAAAGAGTTTGACTAGATCTGATTTTTTTGGATCTATAAATCAAATGTTGACTTTGTCAAAATTATTTCCGAATTTTTTAAGTCCATTTAGAATTTTAAAAAAAATAATGAAATTATATTTTCTTTAATTTGAAAAATTCTTGAAAATACTATTTTTGAAAACTAATTTTTTTAATCTTTTAAGCTTTAGTTTAACACTTCAATTTTTTCAATATGCTAACTTTTTCGTCCCCGATTTATTAGTCCCCGATTTTTGCTGTGATCAAAGGGGGAGAGTAGGTTAGTGTACAGGGGGAGATTGTAGATTTGCATTGAAACATCTTTTTCATGCTCAACCTGTTTATTTAATTTTACTATTTTTTACTTATTTGATTTAACCCTAATTGAACCTGGGTTGATGCACATCAAAAAGGGGGAGATTGTTGGTGCCCCGGTAAGTTTTGATGTGATGAACCAGGTTAAGTTAGGTCCTGGTATGTTTAATCCCTTTGCTAAGTGTGCAGGAGCTTAGGTACGGAGGAAGTCGAGCGTAAGACGTAGCGGACGAGAAGGATTTGTTGGTGCAGGAAGCACCAGATCGAACCTTGTTTTGATATTGGCAAAGGATTCAAAGTTAAGGGTTATTTGTTGTCTAACAATGCTGCTTGAGAGTGCAGGAAACAACGTCCTAGCGAAGGGCTGCTAGGCACCTGACGATGGGCTGTCAGGAAACCAAGTCCTGGCGAAGGGTTGCTGGGCGAAAACCAAGTCCTAGCGAAGGGATGCTAGGCACCTGACGATGGGCTGTCAGGAACTCAAGACCTGGCGAAGGGCTGCTGGGCAAAAACCAAGTCCTGGTGAAGGGCTGCTGGGCGAAACTCAAGACCTGGCGAAGGGCTGCTGGGCAAAAACCAAGTCCTGGCGAAGGGCTGCTGGGCGAAACTCAAGACCTGGCGAAGGGCTGCCGGGCAAAAGTCCAACTGGAGGAGCCGGTTGGCACCAGGTAAATTCTCCCGAGAGGAGTAGGTGAGGACGCGTTCCCCTTGAGGGAACATTAGGCGTCGGTTCGACCTAGGGCTCCATTTTGGAGACCAAAGTCAGAACCAAGACAGCTGAGGCTGTATAACCTATTATTTTATTGTTTTATTGTGTTTTGGACTAACCCTGGATGCAGGACCGAAGGAACGAGTGTCTGCAGCTCAGAGTGCCTCAAAGGAGTGAGGCAACAGCTGACCAGGGCGCCCGGAGTGTCCCGGGCGCCCCCATGGTGAACACAAAACACAACAAGACAAGAAAGACTTCGACAGTACATAGCCAGGGCGCCCCCGCTGTCCCGGGCGCCCCCATTGCAAAACAACTCTGCCGCGTCTGCGCTACATGCCCAGGGCGCCCCCGCTGTCCCGGGCGCCCCCAGCGCACAGGGTGGCGCAAACCTTACCGAGGAGAGCTCAGCGCTGCGGATAAGGTTTGACCGGTCAACCAGGGCGCCCCCAGCGTCCAGGGCGCCCCAGTCAAGGCCTTATCCCGAGGATTAAGGGATAAGTCGACGACCGCGCCTCTTGTGGATCTGCTGCCACGTGGGGGGGCGCCCCCGTCGACCAGGGCGCCCCCAGGCCCTATATAAAGGGCCCTCGACCCCCTTCTTCAAGCATCAATTGCTTCGACACTTCTGCGCTCTTCTGCTTCCGCGACACGCTCCAGAAATCTTCCAACTCAAGCTGACGACGTCCCGCTGCTCCGAAACTTCGATCTACACCGGACGTCGGTAACGAAGAGCTGTATTTAAAGTTTACTAAACTGTTCTTGTTATAATCTTTCTTGTAAACTTTTACGAACTTATAGAATTGCCCGCAGAAAACGGTCAACGACCGTGGGCCTTGGAGTAGGAGTCGACCCAGGCTCCGAACCAAGTAAACCGACTGTGTTTGCATTGTTCTGTGTTTCTTTTATTTCCGCTGCGCACCCGCTCTTTTTAAATCCGAACGATTTGCGACATTCACCCCCCCCTCTCTCGCATTTCTCGATCCAACAAGTGGTATCAGAGCGGGGTTATTCAAAGTTGGTGCAACCACCACTTTGAAATTTTTTTTCGGATTTTTTTCGCTTTATTTTTCAAATAAATAATATCTGTGAGTGTATTTAAAATATCCTTACGCCTTTTTCAATTCTGAATTCTCATTTTCTCACCATAAGTCAGAATTGATAAAATAATCAATTTGTGAAAACTTGTCGTAAAATTTTTTTATTATTATTTTAATATTTTTCCTCGAAATTCGTGCTATCTTAATTCGAGAAATTTTTTTTCCCTTACTTTTTCTTCATTAATCAAAATTGTTAAAATCAACATTTTCTAAAAAATTTTATTATTATTTTAAATATTTTCCCTCGAAATTCGTGCAATATTTTTTGTTGCTCCCGCACTACTAATCCAAGACCAAGTCTTGGTACATCTCTTTTTTTTTATTGTGTGCAAGATTTAAACTAATGGCCAATCAAGAATGGAATAGTACCCGTCCACCACTCTTCTCCGGCAAGAACTTCAACTCTTGGAGAAGTCAAATGGAGTCGCTTCTAAAAGCCCACATGGACCTATGGCTAATCATCCAAACGGGATTTTCTTTTCCCGTAGAAGATGGAATGTCGATCGCTTGGGAGAAATTGGACGAACCAACTCTGAGGAAGATCGAGACTGATGCTAAGGCAACAGTAATCTTGCAATGTGGTCTAACCAACGAGCAACTCAAACTAGTAGGTCCATTCAGATGTGCTAGAGAAATCTGGGAAAAACTGATTAACCTTCATCAAGAGATCTCAGATGAAGAAGAAGATCAGGTAAATTATCTTGCCTTTTCGGTCCAAGCACAAACAGCCGAGTCAGAGTCTGAACCAGAATCAAACGATGAACTGACAGAGATGGTAAGTAATTTTAAATGCTTTTCAAAATTAGAATTAAATAATCAAACAGATACTATAATGGTCGAGGAAGGTATAATTTCTATTGCAGGGAAATCTCCTAAACAACTACCAAAGAAGGAGCTTCAACAAGTATCCGAGTCCGACTCAGACACGGAACCAGAAGATGAATCTAGATCCGAGACAGCAACAATTAAGGGGGAGATTCCCAATAAGGAATCAAAAGGTAAAATTACAAATTTAAATTTTAAAAATCATATAATTTGTTACATATGCAGGGAGAGAGGGCACTACCAAACTAAGTGTCCTACTCGTAAGATTCAAACGATACCACCGACGGCAACAAAGAAACGAGCTCCAAAAGCACGAAAGAACAAGAGTCGCATTCAATGCTTCAAGTGTCAGGAGTTTGGGCATTACAAAGAGGAATGCACAGATAAACGTTACAAAGATCCAGGGCAACCAACCAAAATGGGTAACTGTAATTTACATCCAAATCAACTCTTTACCTTGAATACTGATAGTTTAATTAATCTCCCTTGGTCAAATTTAGATATGGATGCATGCTTAGATAACTTAATGAAATCATGTATATTAGCAAAGTCAAAATTCAAAATGTTAAGACAAGAAAATGAGACTTTGAAAATTAAAATTGATATACAAGAAAAACTGATTAATAATTTTGCAAACTTAGAAAATCCAGAAATTTCTCCTCACTATGACATTATCTGAAGTTTTGTTTTGGCTATTCATAGGACTAGATAGCTTAAGGACTTAACCAATTACTTGAAATTTGAAAACATAGTATTGGGAGGAGGTGAGATGATAGTACGTTGGGGAAACCACCTCTAATAAGATCAAGTCTACTTGGTCTCTTTAGACTGGTGAAACCAGCCGAAGCTACCGATCCAAGACCCAAGCTAGTTAGACCAGAAAATGACCTAATTTAATTTGAAAATGAAATTTCATTAAAAGGCTTTGTCAAGGAAAGGGTGGATGATCCCATAAGGCTAAGGCCAAAGAAGGCCTAGTGCCTCGCCAAGACCTGGAAGCCAATTTTTGAAATTCAAATTCAAATTATCTTTTGTCAAATTCGAATCTAACACAAATTTCAAATAATTATAGATTCAAACTTGTTTACAAAACTCTTCTTCAAAATTAATCACTTCTTTTTCAAATTCAAACATTTTTCAAATTTAATCACTTCTTTATCAAATTCAAACATTTTTCAAATTTAATCACTTCTTTTTCAAAATTAAATATTTTTCAAATTTAATCACTTCTTTTTCAAAATTAATTTTTTAAAATTAATCATTCTCTTCTTCAAAATCATTTTTACCTTCAAACCTGTCTCACAAAACCCATAAGGTTAACATGCTTGATCACATAGAACTGGGTGAGACATCTAGGAGCTAAAAGTATGATTCAGTTTGCAAGAGTTATTTAAGCTTATTTTTTTTTGTACCCTACTTTTCATTCCTAACATTTTTTTAATATGAAATTTCATGTTAAATATCTCGATAGACTCATTTTAAATATAATCTAGGGCTTGTTTTGTTTTAGTTATTAATTGTCAAACATTATCAACTGAGTCAAACTTGGTCAAAACAGTCAACCCTAGTCAACATAGTCAAACCTGCTCAACACTGAAATCCCTTAAGGAATTTAGATAAAGTCAGTCTGTGTCGGATACAGGGGGAGTTCCTCTTAATCTTTTTCAAAAATTCAGATTTTTCAAAAACCTCATGTTCTAAAACTTATTATTATCTCAAAATAAGGTTTTCAAAAGTTGATTCAAAAACCTTAATATATTACTATCGCTTTGGAAAAATTATTATCATTTCAAATTTTTTTAAACTGTGTTATTATTCCAAATTGAGTTTTCAAAAATTTATCTCCTTGAAAGTTATCATACTCAGAAGATTGTTCAAAAGTGCTTCTTTTGATCTTGACAAACCCTAAAGACACAGAGGAAAGGTCCACTTCATGATCCTCAAGGACTCCTAGGATGTGTCAAATTAAGGGGGAGTCTAAGTCAAAAGAAAAACTTCAGAAAAAGTTTCTTTTTACTTATGTCTTTGTTAAACAGTTCTTTCTAATCTGACTCAAACCTTAAGACTCAAAGGAAGAGTACTTGTGGTCAACAAGCTTCCCAGGACTGAGTCAAGTTTAGGGGGAGGTCAAAATTAAAGGAATTATTTAATAACATGCTTTATTTCAAACTCTTGCAAAAATTTGTTAGAATTTGTGTGACTTATGAAATTGTTTTCGAAATAACATTTACTTAGGTTGGAAAATTTCCAGGACACTTAGGAAATGTCCTTGTAGTCAACAAGGTTTCCTAGGATGGTGTCAGACTGAAAAATGAACCAAGTTAAGTAAAACATTGAACCTTCAAAAGTTCACACACTTTTTATGCATATATTTTTAAGTACTATCATTTTTTAAAAAATTTACTTGAGGTTGAAAATTTCCAGGACACTTAGGAAATGTCCTTGTAGTTAACAAGGTTTCCTAGGATTGTGTCAGACTGGAAAAGAAACCTAGTCAAGTGAAATATTTTGTTTTCAAAAAAAAAATCTAATACTTTTCTAAAAGTACGTATGTATTTCAAATCATAATTTATCTCAAAAGTACTTGAAAAATCTTTTCAAAACTTTTTTTCAAAATTTTTTTTCAAATACAAAATATTTTTTTTAATACTCTTCAAAATGGACTTAATCTGGAAATTTAAGCTTTTGCTATGCTTTTAAGAGTTATACCAAGTATTTTTATGTTTTCAAAACTCATAAGCTCTGATACAAAATTTATTCTCAAAACTTCTTTCAAAACATATTTCAAAACACAATTTCTTTTCAAAATCTTTTAAGTACTTAAGTATTTAACGGGTATTTTTTTACTTAATTATCTCAATCAAGTACTTGACACTTAATTTTCAAATTCTTCTAAAAAGTACTTGCTCCAAAGTTTAAAAACTTGTTAAGCCTGAAAAATCCTTTTCTTGAAAATTTTCTAAGCGTGAAAAATTTCTTGAAAAATTTTCTAAGTAAAGTTTCCTTTTCTAAAAGTTAAAATTTTTTTGGAAACTTGGAAATTTTGCCTAAGTAAATTTTTTTTGCCTTATAAAAAGTTGTAAATTTTTTTAAGCCTGAAATTTTTTCATAACGGTAAATTATCTAAGTGTAAAAAGTTTTGAAAATGCTTTTACTCGATTCTTGAAAAATACTTTGTCAAAAACATAAAGCACTTAGAAAAACTCATAAATCCCTGTTAGATACCTTGTTCACCCATGCTTATTTTTGATATATGTCAAAGGGGGAGGAAAGGTCAAAGTTAAGAGTTAAGTTAATTATTCAGGGGGAGAATGAGCATGAGAAATTTTTTTTCTCTCTCTCTTTTCACTGTTCAAATTACATTTGGGTTTAGACTGTTACGAATTGATATGTTTTATTAGTCTTAACCTTTATGCTTAAACTGCTATCTTTTCCCTTAACTTTGAATTGTGTTGCCATAATCAAAAAGGGGGAGATTGTTGGTGCAGGAAGCACCAGATCGAACCTTGTTTTGATATTGGCAAAGGATTCAAAGTTAAGGGTTATTTGTTGTCTAACAATGCTGCTTGAGAGTGCAGGAAACAAAGTCCTAGCGAAGGGCTGCTAGGCACCTGACGATGGGCTGTCAGGAAACCAAGTCCTGGCGAAGGGTTGCTGGGCGAAAACCAAGTCCTAGCGAAGGGATGCTAGGCACCTGACGATGGGCTGTCAGGAACTCAAGACCTGGCGAAGGGCTGCTGGGCAAAAACCAAGTCCTGGTGAAGGGCTGCTGGGCAAAACTCAAGACCTGGCGAAGGGCTGCTGGGCAAAAACCAAGTCCTGGCGAAGGGCTGCTGGGCGAAACTCAAGACCTGGCGAAGGGCTGCCGGGCAAAAGTCCAACTGGAGGAGCCGGTTGGCACCAGGTAAATTCTCCCGAGAGGAGTAGGTGAGGACGCGTTCCCCTTGAGGGAACATTAGGCGTCGGTTCGACCTAGGGCTCCATTTTGGAGACCAAAGTCAGAACCAAGACAGCTGAGGCTGTATAACCTATTATTTTATTGTTTTATTGTGTTTTGGACTAACCCTGGATGCTGGACCGAAGGAACGAGTGTCTGCAGCTCAGAGTGCCTCAAAGGAGTGAGGCAACAGCTGACCAGGGCGCCCGGAGTGTCCCGGGCGCCCCCATGGTGAACACAAAACACAACAAGACAAGAAAGACTTCGACAGTACATAGCCAGGGCGCCCCCGCTGTCCCGGGCGCCCCCATTGCAAAACAACTCTGCCGCGTCTGCGCTACATGCCCAGGGCACCCCCGCTGTCCCGGGCGCCCCCAGCGCATAGGGTGGCGCAAACCTTACCGAGGAGAGCTCAGCGCTGCGGATAAGGTTTGACCGGTCAACCAGGGCGCCCCCAGCGTCCAGGGCGCCCCAGTCAAGGCCTTATCCCGAGGATTAAGGGATAAGTCGACGACCGCGCCTCTTGTGGATCTGCTGCCACGTGGGGGGGCGCTCCCGTCTACCAGGGCGCCCCCAGGCCCTATATAAAGGGCCCTCGACCCCCTTCTTCAAGCATCAATTGCTTCGACACTTCTGCGCTCTTTTGCTTCCGCGACACGCTCCAGAAATCTTCCAACTCAAGCTGACGACGTCCCGCTGCTCCGAAACTTCGATCTACACCGGACGTCGGTAACGAAGAGCTGTATTTAAAGTTTACTAAACTGTTCTTGTTATAATCTTTCTTGTAAACTTTTACGAACTTATAGAATTGCCCGCAGAAAACGGTCAACGACCGTGGGCCTCGGAGTAGGAGTCGACCCAAGCTCCGAACCAAGTAAACCGACTGTGTTTGCATTGTTCTGTGTTTCTTTTATTTCCGCTGCGCACCCGCTCTTTCTAAATCCGAACAATTTGCGACATTCACCCCCCCCCCTCTCTCGCATTTCTCGATCCAACAGGATTGTGCGGGAAAGCCGACGGGCTCGGTACAATCCGAGGGACGCGGAAGTTGCGGAAGAGTACACCGGTGGAGCGAGAAGGACTCGCGCGGTGTCCAAGGGACGAGAAGCCGGGAGGAAGGACGCTTGAGGGGCGAAAGGCCGGAGTCGGGTTCGGGTGAGCCTAACTTCGGTTGGCCGGAAATCAACCAGAAGACGAAGAACCAAAAGGCTAATCGTCCGAAAAAGAAAAATTAAATTGTTGCTAAAAGGAATAGAACCCAAGACCTCAAGAGCAGAGGCGGCCAAGCTTACCAATTAGGATAAAGGCTAAAGACAGTTTATTCTTGCCGATATTATTACTTGGAGATTACAATAGCAATCTCGAGCAGAAGATAAAAATTCTTTTATCTCATAAAGGATAAAGCCTTATCCTCTAATCAGATCCAATGGATACATGTTAATCCCATCCAAGATCAACCATCCAGATTACATCTATGGATCAACGACCAAGACAAAATTCCTCAACAATCAACAATCTAGATTTATTCTCTTAGGCTATAAATAGGCTTAGAGTTTGAATCTTCTCATTCATTCAATTAATTCATTTTTGTAAATTCTCTAAAAGTCTAGCGTGCTATTTTTGTAAGGCTTCTCCGCCATAAGGAGATTTTTATTGAGCGTCCACTGCCTTGGAAGCAACGTTCTCAGTTGCAATTAAGTTTTTTTTAAAGACGAGTGCCTTTATTTTTATATTATTTTTACCGTTTATACACCCCTCTAGCTAGTCCAATCTGATCCAACAGAATCAATTTAAGAGCAACGGGCAATGAAAGTGATTACCAAATGGGCAGGTAATAATGGTGGTCGACGGCCGTTAATGCCATATTAAGACCGTTACTCCAGGAAAGCTATCAAAATGGAATGGATAATTGAAATGAAGATTATGTTTTTTTTTCTCACTACTACTTTCATTTATTCTGCTCCATTTATATTCTCTCTTCTAAAGTCTCACTTAAGCATCGGGCTACGTTGAGCAAGACCATCACCCTCTGATTACGTGTTAACCTTAGTCATTGGATTCGACGACAACAAGGATTGCTCAGCCACAAGTATCTAAATTTTACCGATTGGGATCCTCTGTCCCGAAAAATGCCTGTCTCACCTATCCCGTTCTCCCAGCGACGGTCGATGAATCGTACGATTACCGATCGGACACCACCGATGAATTTTGATCGTCATACCGAATCAAATGATATTCTAGAAGAACGATGAATCGGTCGGAATCGCTGCAATTGCAATCTCATCGGATTCGATGGTGAATTCGGCGAGATCGCAATTGCGACGATCCCGACGGGTTCACCGTATCCCCAGGGTATAGTTTATTCAGGACGGCGGCCGGAGGCCGCCGGTAGTGTCCGATCGACGATTGGACGACTCGTCGATCGTCGTCAGAGAGCGGGATAGACGAGACAGGGATTTTTTTGAGACAGAAGATATGTCCTCAAATTTCACTGTATCAGGAGTTATTGCCATTGTTGTTTTGGAGACCCCAACCCTTTCTATAGACCTTAAGTCCAATCCATCAATGATAACGGAAACGGATTTACCAGCTTCTATACACAAAATTCATACCCTGTTTTTCTGTCATTGATCAGTATTTGTGTTGTAACTTAAACTCGCAAAGAAAAGACCAATCCTGATGCGTGCAATTCCAGTGTTTTTATATGAGATTCTGTCTCAATTGTTCATCTTTCAGTAAATTGACAATTGTTTTTGTTTTTTCTCTGTATATGATGATGCTTCTTTAGGCTTCTCTGTGAAATTAAAGCACCTTTACATGAAATATATCAATTGATATTTTCTTGAGTAGATGATACAGTAGTATCTGATAAGCAATTGGCAACTGATGTGTTACAAGTACAAAAAACTAACCAATATTCCAATAGAAGAGATAAGCAAGAAAATAACATGAAGCTTTGTTCTTTCATCAGAGCATAATAGAGTCTGGATGTTCTTCTTCAGACAGCCATCATCATTCTCGAAAACTCCTCGAAATTCACTTGCCCGTCGCCGTCGGTGTCGGCCTCCTTGATCATCTGAAGCACCTCTTCGTCTGTCATCTTCTCTCCCAGATTGATCATCACATTCCTCAACTGTTTATAGGATAGTCATCTAATTGAAAACATTTCATAACATGAATCATGAACAAGTATCCATTTTGATGAAGAAAAACTTACCTCAGTGGCTGAGATGTATCCATTCTGATCTTTGTCAAAGACCTTAAAAGCTTCTCGGAGTTCTTCCTCAGCATCTGTCTCCTTTTTTAATTGTAGGAGCAAAACCAAAACAAAACATGATTTCTAGCCAAACAAAGAAACACATTTGGAACTCAAATTTGTGTGTATATATACCTTCATCTTCCTTGCCATCAAGTTCAAGAACTCAGTGAATTCTATGGTGCCATTTCCATTGATGTCGACCTCCTCGATCATATCTCTTAGCTCTTCTTCAGAAGGGTCTTGACCCAACGACCGAATGACAGTGGCCAGTTCTTCCAGAGTAATACAACCTATCACAACATCAAAATATATATACAATAAAAAAAAAGAATTGCAAGAACACCAATTACTTGACTAAACAAACCATCTCCATCTTTGTCAAAGAGGCAGAAGGCCTCTTGGAACTCAGAAATCTGCTCATCTGACAATCGCTCCATGCCTGAATGTTTACCGTCTTAAAAGCTAACCAAGAAACAGCAAGGAAGAAGGGCCAAAGAGCCAAGGAAGGAAGCAAGGAAGAAGGATCCTCTCATATACTCGATATATATAACATTTGCCTAGTCAAACGTGACTTTTACCCACACAAACACCGAGAAGAATACTTCCTTCCTTGCTTCACAATCCAACTATCGATTGTTTGCTTTTTCGTTTGTTTCTTTTTCTTTTGTTTTTTCCTTTTTGCTTTTGCTTTGCTGATGATCTGTAGCGACCTAACAGCGATTTAAGAAGCGATATGGGTGGTTATTAAATTCAGGCGTGATTCAGTAGCAGTTGCAGGGCGAGTTTAAGTATCAATCAAATCTGCAGTTCTTTTTGTGAAGATTTTCTACAGCCAGGCACACAGCTGGAGGTGGGATCTCGCAGTCGATGCGTGCATGGTGATGGTGCAGTGTGGTGTTGACTTATTCTAGATCGCCATGATTTGAAACGTATCTCTGTTTTCTGTGTTCTTCGCAGTTATTAGACCATTTTTATGCAAAATATGAAGAAATGAGACCCTTCGTCGCCAGATCTCCTGTTTTTTTTTAGAGAATCTGACACGGGCAGATAGTATCCAATTTCCGACTCAATTTGGTACCGGTGTTTCTACTGGAAGCAGCTGAGGGGTTAGGTGGGGCCGAGGGAAGGTTATGGATCCCGATCGACGCGACATGTCACGCGCTTTGACTTTGACTTTTTCTGAGATCGACTCCTCGGTTTGCCCGTCTTTTGGTTTTGATGCCTATCCGCGTTTAGGTGGACGGTTTGACCGATAATTTATAATCACACGCTTAATTTTTTAAATATTTAAATAGTGTACTACTTTTTAAATTATGCATTAATTTTCTATTATTTTGAATTTTTGACAATTTAAAAATAATATTATTGATAGGGATGAACATCTCGGAATAGACACGTGATATAGAGAAGCTATGTGATAGGGTCCGCCGAACCAGTGTCCCGAGGTTAGACTAGCAATCGGACTCCTGAGACTACCTTGGGATAATGGAATAAAGCCCTCGAGGTTAGACCAGGAATCAGGCTCCTGAAACCATCTTGGGAAAATGGAAGAAGGTCCGGAGGTTAGCTTGGGAGATGAGACTCTGAGACTGACTCGGGAGAGTAGAGCTCAAAGATCAACATAGGAATCAGAAAACCCAACTTCAAGTATCCGTTCCTCCTTCCAGAACAAGAGAGTCATCGGATAATTATTATTCACAACGCACGGTAATTAAGGCCTTAATGATCGCAGTGGTCATTACCAAAATAAAAGATATCTATCAATTAATCGATGATTAAAAAACGTGGAGGAAAACGTGGGGATACGTATGATAAAGACCTCAGGTATATAAGATACCTCGGCATCCAGGTAAGGGGAAAGTTCTACAAGACTATAGCAATTCGATTCCTCGTTGTCCTTCGAAAAAAAGGGAGAATCCTAACTTGAGCGTCATAGATGACTCCATCGAAAAATCTTCTAGTGTGTTCCCTTTAACGCTCGTATTAATCTCGCAGGGCATGGACATCCTCTCCCCGTCATCATCGTCGTGGGCAGCGCTTTGGTGACTCGCCATCCTCGTCGTTCGCTTCCGGAACAAATTTGGCGTTGTCTGTGAGAAACATCAAGCACCAGAAGGAACATAGTGATGGCAAACCCAGATGGACAACCCATCATTCTGACGCGGGATGAGTTGAATCGCTTAGTTGCTAACATCGTCAGAGGAGCGCTGGAGCAACACCAGATCGAGCAAGCCGCCTCGCAACGAGAGGCTTCGGTGCAGGCGAAAATCCCAAGAATGTTGGTCTCGCACCATCGAAATCGAAGATCCGTCTCACCACCGGCAGGACTGGCAATGACAACCCCAACACCCCGGCGAGATTCCTTGTGGAGAAATGGAGAGGGCACATTTCGTCGCCTCCAGAGTTTTACGGTAGGAGGAAGGACCGGAGAAGATCAAGGCTTCCAAAGCTCTCATGAAGCCTCCATGTACTCCTTTTTCTCTAGACATCATAACGGATCTCATGCCCAACAAATTTCGCGGTCCAGGAATCGTTGATTACGATGGGAAGACGGATCCAGAGAACCACATCTGCAAGTTCGAGAACGCGGCTCTGCTACATCAATACACAGATGGTGTGAAGTGTTGGGTCTTCTTGAACACCTTATCAGGGGTCGCCCAGAGATGGTTTCAGCGGCTATCCCAAAATTTGATAAACGCCTTTCTAGAGTTTAGAGTCATCTTCTTACACCACTTTTCCAGCAGCCGGCGATACCAAAAGACCGTATTGAACCTGTTCACCCTCAAGCAAAAGACCAAAGAGCCACTGAAGGACTATATCCAACGGTTCAATTGGGTAGCTCAGGACGTGCCAACCACCACTTCAGAGATTCTCATCAGCGCCTTCATACAAGGACTCTTTGAAGGTGATTTCTTTCGATCGTTGGTGAAGAAGCTGCCAGCTAGCTTCGATGACTTATTGGGGCAGTCAGTCAAGCAGTCGACAGCGATCCCCTCGCCGAACCCCTTCCCCCTCATCGACGACAATCAGGAGAGGATAGATCCAGGCGTCGGTCCCGGTCACATTCGAGAGGAAGAAGTCGGGAGATAGTGCCCCGCCAATCTATATCCCCTGAAAGGGATCCCAAGAAGGGTAAAGCTCCGGCGCGCAGGCCTCC